>PVKS010007132.1:0-74451 GCA_004027875.1 Aplodontia rufa | reverse complement strand
TAAGTGTCAGAGCAACCAAAGCCCTGTGAAAAAAACTAAATAAAATTGATTCTGTCTCTCTCTCTCTCTCTCTCTCTCTCTCTCTCTATCTCACTGTCCTTCTGTCTCTCTCTTAAAAAAAAAAAAATTCCTGGTTGTGAAGACTGTTTTCCAGGGTGGAGCTCAGAGTGACTGGGTTTCCCCCACCTTCAGGTTCCCTAGTATGCTGAAGCCCATCTTCCCTTTAGGTAGAACCTAGGTGTCACTGGTAGAATGGGAAGGTGAGTCAGTACAGGAATCTTAAGGCAGCAGCCTGGTGTCTCACTTCCCACAGCACCTATTAGGATCTGAGTGGGGTCCTTGGTAAGAGAGGGAGTGGAGATGGTGAATGGTCATTGACTGCTTCCTCTCCTTTCCCTAGGAGAGCCTACCCACCCCAGATCACCCCCAAGATGTGCCTGCTGGAGTGGTGCCGGAGAGAGAAGTTGGCACAGCCTGTGTATGAAACGGTGAGTTCTTGGCTGTGGCCTGCCCTGCAGCCAGCCACGGTATTCTCCCCAGTGGTGCCATCACCCAGCACCCTCCCAGTTCATGCCCTCATTATAGACTGTTTGACCAGCATCTGGCTTTGCCCTCTTAAGTGTACAGAAGTTGCTGGTGGCTGGGTCAGTTACTGATAGCTCTTCCCCTCTGACCTTGGCTTGTTGTCCAATCTGTCACATATATCTTTGGATTGGACCTTAGCCAGTGGAGCACAGAATTGGGGCCTAAACATGGGACCTCTGGGGTGGAAACCCTGAGATAGTCTTGCTTCACTTCCTTTGATCCCTGTGGCCATTCCTTGTTTAGGCTGCTCTGCCTCTTCTGGGCCTTGTGTCCCATCTGCCAGAGAGACTTTTGTAACACAAATCTAACTTCTGTCTCCCTTGCTTAAATTATCAGCTCCCCAGTGCCTGTAGGATCAAGCCCCAGTCCCTCCTGAGACCTCCCATATGCCTTGCTGCTTCAGTTCTCATCCACTCAGCCATATCACCTGGTCCCTCTGCCAGGTTTATTACTTCTGCCCCCACCCATGTCCTCTTTCACCCTTTGCCATCTGGTTAATTCTTCAGTAGGAGGAGGCTCCATAGTCATGGGCAGGTAAGGACTCTGATGGCCCTTAGGTCTGGACACACATGGTATCATTGTTAATTTGTATATATGGCTTTTTTTCCTTGGAAGATGCACCAGGCACTTTTACATGGGAGGAACTTTCAGTTGCCTTGGGTTGGAAGTACTTCCCTTTATCTGCCTTTGATATGATGGGGCAGGTGAGCCTCCAGGCACTCAGCCCTGTTTCCTTTGTCCTGTCTGTACCAGGTTCAACGACCCCTAGATCGCCTGTTCTGTTCTGTTGTTACTGTTGCAGAGCAAAAGTACCAGTCTACCTTGTGGTGAGTTTCTTCATCAGAGGACACAAAACTTGGGATGGGGGAACCTGAATCCAGCATTGGTCTGGGAGGGTTTAGCAGATGGTGTAAGTGAGTATTGGTATCCCTGCATGAAGACCTCTTATTTATTAGTTTTGTCGCAATCTGTTTGCTAAAGGCATGTAAGAGTCAGGATTCCCGGCTTAACATCTTGCAACCTTCCCACCTGTCTTCATGCCCTATGCTTCATCTGTACAGGGACAAGTCCAAGAAACTGGCGGAGCAGACTGCGGCCATCGTCTGTCTGCGGAGCCAGGGTCTCCCGGAGGGTCGGCTGGGTGAGGAGAGCCCCTCCTTGTACAAACGAAGGCGGGAGGCTCCTGACCAAGACCCTGGGGGCCCCAGAACTCAGGAGCCAGCCCTTCCTGTGGAGCTATGCAAGAAGCCCTTTGTGACCTTGGGAAGTGGTGAAGAGAGACCCCTGGAAGGGTGGTGACTACTGTCCTTGCCCTGACCATATCTCTTTGGCCCTGGCACTGAGGTGGCCTTGGTACCTCAGCATGAACCAAATGCCTTTGGACAATTTGCTGGCTCTGCCTGGCAAGAATTAGAGGTCCAGGACCAGGACTGGGTCGTCAATCTGGAGCATAGGCCAGGGAGTGCCCAGGTGTGGATCCCATCACCCTTGGTGTGTCCGAGTAGCAGGGCCAAGTTCCTCATGACTTGAGTAGTTTCTTTGAAAACAGGACCTTTTCAAGTGACTTCTCTCTAACCTGACTGGTACAGTGCAATAAAGACACCCTCTACTCTCACCCATGGCTGACTGCTTCAGGCTTGGGCAGCTTCACACATGGACTTTTGTCCTAGCATGATTATTCTACTCCCACCTCTGTGAAGGGCTAGAGCTTCCCATAGCATATTCCCTGCCCATCCTTATGGGTAGATGGAGGTGGGGATAGGCTATCACTTTTCAAGCCCACTGGACTTGGGTTGAGCTAAGAAGGTCCAAGAAACCCATTCTAGTGATAAAGCCTGAGGCATTGAGCATCAGTTAACTTTCCTGATAAGAGGAAATTCTGTGGACACTGGGGAAAGGACTAGAGTATCTGGTGCTCCATTAAGTGATCAGCCCAGTGATCAGAGGCGTGTTGATCTGAACCCCTAGACTTTAAGCCTGATAGGTGGTTGGAGCTCAGACCTAATGGAATGCCTGTTCTGGATAGGGGGCACTGGAAGCTATGGGTGATAGCAGTTTGGCTATTGCATTCACAGGTCCTCCCCAACCCCCCGCAACGGAAGGAAGTGGCAGATTCAGTTTAATTTCCTCCTGACAGTGAGAAGCAAACAACCAGCTACCACCATATCTCTTGGGGCCTCCCCCACTTATTGGGAGGTGCATTCTGACCAAAGGTCCCTGCCTGGCTCCACCCCCACTTCCTCCACTGTAAACAAGCTGTGTGTCCTCCACTTTGCCAGGCACCATGGGGGGAAGATTCCTCTCTGGGTCAAGGCTATCTTTCTCACATCTCCCTTGGGTCAGTCTCAGGGCTCTGTGGCAGTCTGATCCAGGGTCAGGTCCCCTTGCCAGCCAGTAGCTGCAGGTCTCTGAGGCAAGGGTTTAGGGGATAAAGCTTTGTCTTAACACTAGTTCTGCCCTTCCTTGCCACCCACACTTGCTTTTTTGTGTCTATATAAGAATACAGCACAGGCTGGGGTTATAGCTCAGGGTTAGAGCATTTGCCTAGCATGTGTGAGGCACTGGGTTCAAATCCTTAGCACCACATAAAAATAAATAAAGATATTGTGTTCATCTGCCTCCCAGAGCCTCCTAGAGCACTGGAATTGTGCAGAGAGAGAGGCCTTAGTCGAGCACACACTGCTGGGGGTAGGTGCCAAATCCTACCTCTCTGGTGTGAGTATCCATTGAACTCAGGCCTTTTCCCCTATCAGAGTGGTTTTCTTGGGGATGCCTCCTTCCCTGTTAGGTTCATTGCGGGGCCAAGGGGAAGGAGAGGCAAGGGCAGAGTTCTGTTAAGATAGAAGCGGGAGTGTGGAGCTTCTGAAGGAACAGGGGTGAGGCTTATTCACTAGGGAGTCAGGTAGGGAGGGACAGGTTACTGTGAGTCCCATGACTGAGGATGTTTGGTCCAGATCCTGGTTGAATGTGTTGGTTTTCAAATGACCTTTCTTTCAGTGCACCTCAATGGTAACCTGCCTGAAGTCTGGGATTTACTGAGAGGCTTAGATGGGCCTAAAAGCTTTACCCACCATTACTGACCATGTCCACTTTAAACTAGGCCACTTAAACTCTCAAACCCCTACCTGGGTTAGTAACCACAATACTTATCCATGCATTTCAGCTTGAGGCCTTTCACTTATCACATTTGAGGGGCAAATTTTTTTTTTTGGTATTGAGGATCTAACCCAGTGATACTTAACCACTGAGCCACATCCCTGGCCCTTTTTTATTCTTTGAGATAGGGTCTCACTAAGTTGTTTAGAGCCTCGCTAAGTTGCTGAGGATGGTTTTGAACTTGTGATCCTCCTGTCCCAGCCTCCCAAGCCACTGTAATTGCAGGCATGCACTACCATGCACAGCAGGGACAAATGGTTTTGATATGATCATGAGAGGGAGGGGTGAGTAAGTCTCGAGAGGGTGGCAGGGCTTCCAAAGGTATGGCAATAAAACTGGGTTTGTGCAAAATGAGGGGGAAATCTCTTAGGTCCACAGTCCCACCCCATAAGGCCTCCCTGATGCTCTGAGACTGCCCTCTGGACCGAGTCCAAACCGCTCAGCCTAGCAAGGACAAAGTGCTGACCTGTCTTCTTAGCACCCTATGCTGACTTCAGCAGCTAACTTTCTGAGGTTGCAGTTGGCTGTTCTTATCATCTCCACCCAGATTGGGAGCTGCTCAAGGGCAGCCCTTGTGTCCTCTATGGCCAATGTTGGTCTGGGGGTGGGGAGCAGGCACCAAAGACTAAAGCAAGAGCTTAGAGTGAGAGATTCATGGTATGGAGACGAACTTTTCTAAACTAAGTTTCCTCTAAGGCTCCTGTTTCCCTTGGAGTGAAACAAGGGCCCAGGTTGGGTTAAAGTCTATCATCCTATGGCTCTGAAGACACACAAACAAACACCTTCAACAGTGGGACCTCAGGGCCAGGCCTGTGGCAACCCTGGCAGAAGTGTCTTCCTGATTCTCAGGCATGTCTGGCATTCACACATGAGGGAGAGGGGGTGTTGAGAAACTCCTTAAAGTCTATTGCACTGGTCCCTTGGGGCTCCATTTCACATGGCTCTTAGGGCAGGAGGTAGGTCCTATGACCTTCAGGGCCTTTGAATTGGCCTTAAAAAAAAGTAAAGAAGTCATGAAGGGAGAGCTTTGTCCTAGAGAGTATGCATATTGGGGTGTGTGTGGGGGTATAGGTCCCTGGCCATTGCTGCTTTTCTTACAAAAAAAGGTGACTTGTTTCCTGCAGTTGGTGCCTCACTCTTGCCCCAGACCTCATCATACCTTGTTAGATTCCCAATTTATCCCAGACCAGAAATCTGCCCCGCATGTCCACCTCTAAGTGTTCTCCAGATACTTAGTGCCTGGGAACACAGTTACATCGCTGAGCATTTAATGAATAGGTGAATATTTCAAGTCATCTACATTTTGTCTTGTGGTCCCTTTCCAATTGGGGTTGGGGTGGAGCAGTTGACAGGTGCTGGGTCTCTCTTGCCTTCCCTTAGGCCTGACTGGCTGAGCTGCTGGTTCAGGTGAAGTCATCTCTGAAGGGAAAGAAGGACTGGGAGAAGGTTCCATTTTCTAAATCCAGATGACAACCTGGGAGGTATGTGTGTAGGGGTGGAGAAGGGACACATCCTGAAGTTGCTTTAAGTTTTGTGGGGATGGGAAGGTAAAGTAGCCCAGCTTTTGGGACCTTATACTATGCCAGGATCATGTTGCATGTGATACTAATATGAGCTATCAACTTGAGGCAGAGGGCTGCAGAACTGGAGTGGTATTTGGGCTCCAGTTTGGAGACCCTCTGAAGGCATGACTGTTTATTGGGAAGAACTTTATAAAAGCCATTTGCTCCCTCTAGTTGATCACTTTTTTATCTCCTGTCTTTTTTTTTTTAAGAATTCTTTTTTTTTTTTTAAGAGAGAGGGACAGTGAGAGAAACAGAGAAGAGAGAAACAACTTTATTTAGTTATTCACATGGTCTTAGTTGCTCCAACACTTAGTTGTGTACATGGTGCTGGGGTTTGAACCCGGGTCCTCATGCTTGCCAGGCAAGTGCCGAAACCCCTGAGCCACCGCTCCAGTCCATCTCCTGTCTTTAACCTCATCCCACTTTGCAATCCAGTGTTCCATCCAGAATTCTGACTATGTAAATCCCTTGCTCTAAACCCTTCCATGGCTTCTTACTGCCCTTAGGATAAAGTCCAGGCACCTCACAGTGGCCTACAGCTCTTTGCCCACACATTCAGTTTCACCTTTAGCTTCTCACTGTAGGTACTTTCTGGTCTCAAGTCTTTGGAAATTTGTTTTCTGCCTGGAACAAACCTGTTTTCTTTCTTTCTTTTGGCACCAGGGATTGAACCCAGAGACATTTAACCACTGAACCACACCCCCAGCCCTCCTGATTTATTAATTTTTTGACAGGGTCTTGCTAAATTGCTGAGGCTGGCTTTGAACTTGTGATCCTCCTGCCTCCAGCCTCCTGAGCTGCTGGGATTACAGGTGTGCACCACTGCACCCAGCTTGGAACAAACCTTTCTTACCTCTTGCCTGTCTCTCTACTTTCCACCCACCCTGTGAAGGTCCTACAGCCAGGGAGTTTTGAATCTTTTCAGAGTGCCTAGCACAGCTCTAATCTCTGCGCAGTAATTATAGATTTGCTGTTCCCCTTCCCCCCACCCCTGAAGGGAGATTTAATTTATCTCTGCATTCCCAGATCCAGCATAGGTAAAGGCATACAGCACTGGGCAGGAATGAACTGGTCCAAGATGAATGTCTCACATGCTTAGGGCATTCCTTACTCTCCTGACCTAGTTGGGTTCCCCCTAGGGCTCCCTGGTAACTCAGGAATCACTGAGACCTGCAGAGAGTTTCACCTTGCCTCCTCTCCCAGGGGTTTATGTGGGTAGTATGGGATATGCTGTGGGCCCCGTGAGGTGGCGTTTCTCAGGCCTCCCATTTGCACCCCAGCCTCTTGAGACAGCATCCTGGGTTCCTCCAGCAACGCTCTTCAGGAGATGCTATGCCCTGTGGGCCCTTTGCCCCGGGCATTGAGCCTGCTAGGTGATCACCAGTGCCTTTCTCCCTGTCTGTCTACTCCTGTGCTTTAGTGGAGCTCTAAGTAAACAAGCCCAGGCTCAGAGTCCCTAGACCCAAGAGACATTGTCTTGGACTGTCTTAGGGGAAAGCAGGCCCACTGGGGGAGGGATCAAGAACAAAAATGGTTCTTTAGTATCACTTCCCACTAGCAGTCATCAGTTTTGGGTGGCAAGATCCTCCCACTTTTATGGCTGTGTATGGGGATGTAGAGGTCAAAAAGCTGTGAATGGCAGGAGCTCACATGGGGTTTCCTCCTCAGCCTGTAGGAGATAAACCCTGCCTCTCCAACTTTGCAGAGTCCTATAATGCACATGCTGCCCTCAAGTGGGGCCAGATAGGGGGCAGCCTAATGTGGACAGACATGGGCAACCACCAAGAGGCAGGCCCTGCTCTGCAGTAGAGGGTCTGCTGTGACTGCGAGTTCAGACTCTGAACTCTGGCCCCTACTCACTTTCCTTGGACTCCACTCCACTCTGATTGGAGGCTCTGTCCAGTTCCTGCCCATTCTAGATTCCCCCCCTTGAGGTTGGGATGGGGGGATGCGGTAATGAGTGGTGTCCAGGTAATCTTGTGGGCTCTGATTTCTTTTTATTGGTACCAGGCATTGAGTCCATGGGGGAGTAACAATTCATTGAGCTATATCCCCAACCCGTTAATGTTTTGGTACTGGGGATTGAACCCAGGGGCCCTGAGCTACATCCCCAGCCCTTTTTATTATTATTTTAAATTTTATTTTATCAACTGGCCGATGTTTCCCCAAGACTTAATTGTGTATTTAATTCCTTGGTACTGGGTTTGAACCCAGGTCCTCGCGCTTGCAACCGCTGAACCACCTTAGGGCCTCACAAAACTGCTGAGACTGACTCCGAACCTGCGATCCTCCTGCCTCAGCCTCAGCCTTGGTCGCTGGGCTTACAGGCATGTACCACCCGCGCCTGGCTACTGAAGCATCCTTCCCCCCCACCCGCCAGGGCTGAGGACCGAACTGAGGGCCTTGCTCGTGCTAGGGAAGCGCTCTGCCACTGAGCTAAATCCCCAACCCCCTGAAGCATCCTTTAAACCCTGCCATCAGGAGTAACTCCATACAGCTGTCCCAAGACCAAACCCATAACCCTCTGCTCCGGTGCCTCTTCCTCGAGGTGAACTCCGCCTAATGAGGAAAGGGATCGTCTCCAACCGGCCTGTGCTGGGTTCCCCAACCCAACTGGAGAGGTCTATGGGCTCTATACTGGCTAGGTATAGGAGTCCAAGAGGGAACAGAGGCTTAACTACAACTCCCAGGAGGCAGCAGGGCGCGTCAATTCTATACTCACGTGACTTCCTTCTCGCAGACCGGGAAGTCACGCGTTAGGCCGTCGAGGGGGCGGGGCCCTCAGGCGGGCCGCAGCGCCTCTGGCCTATGGGTGGCGGGGTCCGGGGGATGCGCGGCAGGGGGCGGGGCCGGTTGCGCGGCACCGCGCGGGCGCGCACCAGCAGCCGAGGTGGTGGTGGCGGCGGCCGGGGGGGCGGGGAACATTGGCTAGAGCGGCGGTGGCGGCTTAGGCACCCGTGGCCGGCGGCGGTGGCGGCTCTTGTGGGGCTCGGCGCGCGGCCAGCTTTCTAGTTCGAAACGAAACGCTCGACGTTGCGGGCCACGCCCGGAAAGTTTGCCGAAAAGCCACGACCTCCTGGCCGGCGCGGCCCGGCATGAAGCGGCGCTGAGAAGCCGCCGCCGCCTGAGGAGGAGCCGCGGTATTCCGGGCCACGCCGATGACTACTGCAAACTGTGGCACCCACGACGAGCTCGACTTCAAACTCGTCTTTGGCGAGGACGGGGCGCCGGCGCCGCCGCCCCCGGGCTCGCGGCCTGCAGGTGGGTGCCGGGCTGGGCGGGACTGAGGAGCGTTCCTGCTCCCCGCTCTTGCGAGCCCGCTTTGCCTGGGTCTCCGATTGTTGTGGCACTGTTAACCTGGGCTGAGGGGAGAGGGCAAAGGCAGATTTAAACAGCCGAGGCGGCGTGCGGCGCGCTGCGACGTGGAAGCGGCTGGGCTGGAAGCGAACTAGTGAGGAACTTGACTCCGGGACGCCAGTGGCTGGTGCACGCCCGGGGCTTGGAGGCCGACGGTCGCGGCCGCAGCCCAAGTGGCGTCTCGTTGTCGCTGCTTTGCCAGCGTGGTGCAGGGAAAACGTTGTCCCCGTGTTGTGTGTAAGCGCGCTTGCTGTTTCGTCTACTCGGACTTGTAAAGATTCTTTATTTGAAAGATGCGTGTTGAGGAGTAGGATTCCTTTAAAATTCATGTACCTAGAATATCTACCTTGCTGGGAGAGAAAGGGTTTCGAGTTAACTTTTAGTTGTGCAAGCTTATGGCCCACACTTAATTCGGAGTGTAATTATAACGGAATTTTCCTGAAAACTAGGTTTCCTTGCTACAAGACAGTGGAAGGGTTTGTTTGTTTTTTAGTAGGATATCTTTTTCATAATTCTCCTAGAAAGTTCTGGAAGTTGATTTTTGTTTTAAGAGAGTTTTCTTTAGAAGGTATTTTAAAGGAGATCATAAATTGGGAAAGCTGGGCTTCGTAATTGTTGCAGGTCAGACTAATCAGGAAATAGAAACAGGACGACTGGGGACTTAGGTCTCTCTTTTGACCTGGTTTGGAATACTGTGGTTCATTAAGTTCAGTTTCCCTATTACATATTCAGGAGAACTTCAAAATGGAGATGGATGAGAGTAATCCCTGTTTATTCTTTGAGTATTAGGTGAAGTATTTAATGTTCATACTGATGTTCAAAAGATTGCTCTTCAGAGTTGCATTGAAAACTTTCCTGAACGTAAGCATAAGAATTCTCTGGGTGGTTCAATACTTGTTTTGTCAGTTCTTTTGAATTCTTCATGTTTCGGTGTCTCTTTCAACAGAGGTATTCGGTGGCTGCATTTCTTTTCAATTCCACTAACATTCTTTGAGCATCTATTATGTTAAAGGTACTGTTATTTTGATGGGAAAAGGACTGGCTCCTCAGGAATTGGGGAAATAGTTGGAGGAACACATAGCCAAATAACTTACAGGGCAGACTGAATTACGCTGCATTTTGTAACTGAGGAAGAATAAGGAAAGGTGTCATTTGTTTAGAGGGTGGCATTGAATTGTACTTAGATTATTGGGACCAAGCAAAATAAAAACAACTTATTTGAATATTTTTATTATAAAGAAGATAAACAGTTGATATCAGCCAACAGCCAACTTTTTTTAGGCACCAACTTTGTTAGAGTCAATTACATACTAAATATATAATTAATAAAGGTGTTAACCACACATAAATTGTAAAAGAGTGTCAGCATTTAAGAAAGAATTGTGTGTACATACAGAAAAAACTTTTCTTTTGTGGTACTGGTGATTGAACCCCCAATGCTCTACCAACTGAGTTTTATCCCCAGCCCTTTTTTTTTTTTTTTTTTAGGAAGAGGGGACAGGGGACAGTGAGAGAGAAAGAGATAAGGAATTTTTATTTAGTTTTTCATGACTTTCATTCCTCAGACACTTGGTTGTGTATGTGGTACTGGGGTTTGAACTCGCGCATACCAGGCAAGCATTGTAACTACCAAGCCACTGCTCCTGCTCCATATCCCCAGCCCTTTTATTTTCAATTTTAGAATACTGGGGATTGAGCCCAGGGACACTGACCTTCATCTCCAGCCCTTTTAAAGTTTTGTTTTGACACAGGTTCTTGCTAAATTGCTGAGGCTGGTCTTGAGCTTGCAATCCTCTTTCCTCAGCCTCCCAGGTCACTGTGATTACAGGTGTGCACCACTGTGCCTGGTTTTTTTATTTTTTATTTTGAGACAGGGTCTGTAAATTGCTGAGGCTGTCCTGGAAATGGTTATCTTCCTATCTCAGCCTCCTGAGTAGCTAGGATTACAGGTGAATGCCATTATTGCTCCCTGCAGGAAAAAAAAATGATATTAAAATGGATCTAGAAAGAATTAAGGTTTGTAACTTAATTTATAATTGATATTATACATGAGTTGTTTTTTTTTTTAAGAGGGAGGGATAGAGAGAGAGAGAATCAATTTTTTATTTAGTTTCTCATGTGGCTTTTGTTGCTCTGACACTTCGTTGTGTACATGGTGCTGCAGTTCAAACCTGCATCCCCATGCATGCCAGGCAAGCACTGTAACTGCTGAGCTACCATTCCAGCCCTCATGAGTATTTTTATTATGACATAAAGTGCACTTTAAATTATTCTAGCTGGTAGTTGTAAAAAACTAAGGTGAACTACATGTTAATAAATAAACTATCTTAAAATCAACAATTTAGTGCATTTAGTACATTCACAGTAGTGTGTGCCTTACCATATGTATCTAGTTCCAAATCATTTTCATTACCCCAAAAGAAACTTGTACCCATAAAACAGGTGCTCCTCATTCTTCCTTCCCTCCCAGCGTTTGACAACCAACATAGTATGTTTTTTTGCATTTGTTTATTCTATATATTTCATATAAATGAAATCATACAATATATAACTTTTTGCCTCTGATTGCTTTCACTTAGCATAATGTTTTCATAGTTTATTTACTTTGTATCTTATGTGGATATTGCATTCCTTTCCAGGACTAAGTAATAGTGAATATACACACATATTGCTATTTATCTTTACATCCATTGATGGACATTTAGGCTGTTTCTACCTTTCAGCTATTGTGAATTGAACTGCTGACCAGTACTGGTAAGCATAATTAAGAGTACGGTATGTAGTCTAAAGGAATTAAATAGATTAACTGAATGCTTTTAGGAAGGTATGCCATGAGAATAAAATTGGAGAATTCAGCAGATCAGTACTTAGTTGTATCAGTGCAAATACTTGGTTTTGAATTCTCTTCTTCTCTGGAATGGAAATTCCTTGAGAGGAGGGTTGGTGTCTCTATTTTGTTCATAGTTTTTTTTTGTTTTGTTTTTTGTTTTTGGTTCCACAGAGAGAAGCCTGGGGTGCTTAACCACTGAGCCATTTGCCCAGCCCCCCCTTTTTTTTTTTAAACAATTTTTTATTTAGTTTTCCATGTGGCTTTCGTTGCTCCAAGACTTCATTGTATACATGGTGCTGGAGTTTGAACTCCCAGACTCAGGCATGCCAGGCAAGCGCCGTAACTGCCAAGCCACCGCTCCAGCCCCATTTTTAAATTTTTAAAGAGAGAAGTAGAGGTAGAGTGAGAGAGGGAGAGAGAATCAGTTTTATTTAGTTTTTCATCTGGATTTCGTTTCTGGCACTTAGTTGTATTTGTGGTGCTAGGGTTCCAACCTGGGTCCTTGGGCATGCCAGGCAAGTGGAAAACCACTGAGCCACTGCTCTAGCCCCTTGACAAAGGTTTGAGGGTACTTATAGCACATATAAATTTTCATATAGGGAAAATAATTTTTTCTTTTTTCTTTTCTTTTTTTAAAGAGAGTGACAGTGACAGAATCATTTTTATTATTTTTTTCATCTGGTTTTAGTTTTTCCAACACTTAGCTGTGTATGTGGTACTGGGGTTCGAATTGTGGTACTGGGGTTCGAATCCCGGTCCTGTGCATGCTACGCAAACTGTCTACTGCTGAGCCACCACTCCAACCCATAGGCAAAATATTTTTGAAAAATGTTTGGTGGGGAGTAAGGACATGCTAAAGGTCTGAATTTCATGTATGTCCTAAGCAAGATTGTTAAAGCTTCTCTACACAGTAGATGATTTGTGGTGTACTTGATAACATTGAATACAACTGTGATTAACTTTTTTGCTTATTGAGGTGCTGAAATTTTTTTCCATTGAAGAAAATTTAACCAAGACCCTTGTCTTTTTTTGTTTTTGTTTTAGCTTCCAATACTGTTTCTGATTTTCCCAGTTAAAAATGGATCAAACGGGCTGGAACAGTGGCTCAGCGATTAAGTGCTTGCCTGGCAAAACTAAATAAAATTGATTCTCTCTCGTTCTCTCTGTGTCACTCTCTGTTTAAGAAAAAAAGGATCAAACTATTTTTTTTACACTTTCTTCTTGTACCTAGCTTCAAATTGATGATATACCTTAGTAGTAAATAGGGAACTTAAAATACATACACGTTTAACAACTTTAAAATAGATATATTAAACATGATACACTTTTTTTTTTAAAGAAAGGGGACAGAGAGAGAAAAAGCAAGAAGCAGTCTTTATTTAGTTTTTTATGTGACTTTCATTCTTCAGGCACTTTGTTATGTACATGGTGCTGGGGTTTGAACTCGTGTCCTTGCACTTGCCAGGCAAGTGCCGCTCCAGCCCTGATACACATGTTTAATATATTGTTATTTACCATTGCAAAGGCAAGCTTCTGATACTCTATTTTAGTGTACTAATAAATTTGTATGTCTAATTTTGATACTGTAATAAACTTTATTTTGCAAATTCAGAGTTTCATTGTGAAATATTGAGAGTCAGTGGGAGAAATATATGCTATACTGTGTGTAGTATTTACTTTTTTTTTTTTTTAAGAGAAAGAATCAGTTTTATTTAGTTTTTCTTGTGGCTTTTGCTGCTCCGACCCTTTGTTGTGGTGCTGGGGTTTGAACCGGCGTCCTCACATATGCCAGGCAAGCACCTAGATGTGGAGACACAGCTCCAGCCCCTGTGTGTAGTATCTTAACCTATCACTGTTTCCTAAAAGAGGAGCAATATCTTAGATACAATATGTATTTTTGTAAGAAACTTACTTTATTATAAGATATGTATAATTTTGTTAATTTTTCATACTTAGATCATTGTTTTAGACTATAATTTACTTTGTCTAGTGCTTGGAGATTTGATCCATGTGCTCATTATAATTTATTGTCTCAGGTTATTTTCTCATTTTTTTCAGTTTTAATTTTTAGTCTGGGTTTTGTTTTGTTGGCAGTATTGGGGTTTAAAGCTAGGGCCATGCACAAGCTAGGCAGAGCACTTTGCCCCTGAGCTATATCTTCATCTAGTTACTTACTATTATTATTACTATTATTGTTGTTGTTTTGGAGATTTTTTATTTCAAGACTCCCTAGAGGGCTGGAGCGGTGGCTCAGGTGGCTCAGCGGTTTTGGCGCTTGCCTCACAAGCGGGAGGACCCGGGTTTGAACCCCAGCACCACTTACACAACTAAGTGTTGGAGCAATGAAGGCCATGTGAAAAAAACTAAAGTTGTTTCTCTCCTTCTCTCTCTCACTGTCCTTCTCTCTTTAAAAAAAAAAAAAAGACTCCCTAGATTGCCTACGCTGGCCTTTTGCTACTGCCTCCAGAGTATCTGGGATTACAGGTTTGTGCCACCACACCCAGTAAGGTTTTTTGTTACATTTTGTGGAAATAGGATAATGTATTTAAAACTCTTAACATAGTCCTGGTTCAGTGATGCTCTTTAAGTATGGTAGTTAACTTTTTTTGTTGTTGTTTAAATACACAGCTGTTTTTTTATTTCCTCCTTTTTCCTAAACTCTTCTAGTTACAGAGTAGGATGGATTAGAGATCTAGTAGTTTTAACCTTATATACAGTTGTAATATTTGGTTTTAGACATTTTTTATTCTCTTGATTCTAGTCTTAATTCTTTAAATGTTACTTGATTTTTTATATTTTACCAAGTAAGTGTAAGGACTGAAGGCTTTTAATTGTGTTTTTCCCCTTTTTTTGAATTAAATTCTTAGTGACTCAGTAGGGTGTGAAAGGTGGTTGATTTGCTAACCATTCTAAGTATAATTGGATATTTAAATCAGGATGGAAAAAAGGGAAGTAGCTTGTGTGGTTTCCTGTAGAAATTTAATAGTGTGTTTGTACAGCTCATTAGGTACTGTAAAAGAGGATTTGATTGCTGCTAATCCATATTTTTGTACCACAAGCCAGCTTTTCTTATAGGCTTGAATGCAGTGAGAATATGTGATAGGTAGAGTCAGTGATAAACATTTCACCATTTCACTTGGAAGAATAATTAAATTTTCCATTGACATGTTTCCTTGATAGGAGTTGTTGAGGGATGCTACTAGCAGAATTTAGTGATGATTAGTGAATAAATGTGTTTTAGTGGATATAAGGAAGAATCCAGGGAAAAAACCTCAATGTCATATTGTGTTTAAAAGCACTGGTTGATCATTGTACCCTTTGCTGTTCCTATACTTTCTTAGATTTTCCCATTTTTCAATACAGAAGAAATGTTTTGGCACATATTCTGACGTAATAATAGAGGTTATACTGTATCTTTATTAGATGGTATAAAAGTTAAACTTGGGTATTATGTACATGAACCAAGAAATTGTGGGGATCCAGTAAAAGCCTGTATCTTAAGCATTTATGAGCTGTTAAAGTATTAATTTGGGGTAAGTTGTAGAATCACCTTCGTTTTAATGACTTGTGTTTTGGTGGCAACTATAAATTTCCCCTAAAATTCTCTGTGTTTTTATAGAAGGTGTATTTCAAACTCTGCTTTTGAGGTTTGCTCTATTTTTATCTTTTCAGTGAAGTATAATCGTTAGGGGACATTTTTGGTGAGAAAACGTAGTATTCCTTTTTTGTTCTAATAGTCATAAAGGTTTATATGTAAAACAGAAACCTTTTAAGAGAGGTTAATGAGTTATACTACTGATTTCCCTCTCACTCTTGCTAGTCAAGAAGTAGATTGTTTCGATATGGTAATGTTTTGTTTTATACAGGGGTGAGGTGGAGGAAGTCATAATATAGTGAAGGCAATCTCATTACTCTTTAAGAGATAGGAAATGTGAGTAGGTTGAGCCTCATTTGATAGTAAGTGGTAGTTTGACTGCTCAAGCAGTAACAAAATTAAAAGAGGTGTTGTCTAAAGCTGTCTTGGCAGTTTAGGGGAGTAGATACAGCAGACTTGGCAGTAAGCCTGCCTTCTAAAACTAAATCCAAGTCATCATATTTGCCCAGGCATGCTATATGAGGTTCAAATAACAGTGGAATTTAAGAAGAGTGAGTTTGTTCAGGGAGATTTAGGAGAGTCACAAGAAGGAGCAATTTTTTTTAAACAAATATTTTAAGTCAAACATAGCATGGGTCTAACATATTTAACATTTCAGATAATCTTGTATATTTATGTTGGTGACTCTCACCTGTTTGATTTTGGCAGACTTTTGGAGAGAGGAACAATTGGAGCTGCTAAAACTTAAATAGTGTCACCTATGAAGTGATAGCTTACGAACAGCTGAAATTTGTTTGGACTTTTCTGAAATCCCAGTTTATTGGAAAAGTAGTTTGTAGGCTCCATTTTCCTACAAAATGTACAGTTTTGTTGTGTCGTATTACAGCAGCAGATGAGTTTTAACATCTAGAATATGTATTTCTTTTCTTTTTTTTTTTTTTTTTTTTTTTTTTTTTTTTTTTTTTTTTTTTTTTTTGGTACCACAGATTGAATCCAGAGTTGCTTAACCACTGAGCCACATCCCCAGGCCTTTTTATTTTTTATTTTGGGAAGGGATCTCGATAAGTTGCTTGCTTAGGGCCTCAGCCTCTCCAGTTGCTGGGATTACAGGTGTGCGCCACCATGCCCAGCTATAGAAATATTTCTAAAATAATTTTTTCCCATCAAGGTAATCATTGACTGGAACACTTTAGTGGAATGTTGGTGAGTTAAACTCAAATATAAATATATTTCAATATTGCTTTATAAAAATCTTATAGTAAAGGTTGGTAAATATAGCATTCAGGGAAAAATTGTGTAGATATTATTGAAGCTAGATAGTGGGTGGGTATATGGGAATTCGCAGGTAATTGGTATCATGTACATATATGAATATGTAACAAATCCCATCATTATGCATAATAATGATACATCAATTAAATTATGGAAAATTATAGTTTTTATTGTGTGTGTGTGTGTATTATTTGTTGTTGCTGGTTTGGGGTATCACAGGAACTGTCCTATGAAATGGTTTAGAGAGAGAGAATTTTTTTTCTTCTGGTTTTTGTTTTTCCTTTATATATGTGGTGCTGGGGATTGAACTGGGACCTCACACATGCCAGGCAGCAGGTTATCTATCACTGAGCTATATACATCCCCAGCCCCCATGATATATGCTTTTTGAGTAGGTATTTTCTTTCTTTCTTTTTTTTTTTAAAGAGAGAAGGACAGTGAGAGAGAGAGAAAGAAAGAATCAGTTTTATTTAGTTTTTCATAGACTTTCGTTGCTCAGACATGTCATTGTGTACGTGGTGCTGGGGTTTGAACCCACATACCCGTGCATGCAAGGCAAGCGCCATAACCGCTGAGCCACCACTACAGCCCCCTTGAGTAGGTATTTTCTATCTGAATTTTTGCCCTAGTTAACCATATGGGATCAGAAAAGTTTACTTGTTGTTTAATAATTTAAGAGATTATTTGAAACATTTAAACGTTTGAACATGTTGCTTCTATCCATCAATCTGATGTTTTTTAAGTGTTGTCAGTTCACTTGAACTTTTGAATTAAAGATAAAATGAAGCTAAAGAGGTTACTCTTAATTTTAAATTTTAATATAAAATCATAGTAAAAAGATAGACGTATAAACTCTTCAGTTTTGTGAGCATTTCAGAGCAAACAAGGTCTGAAATTTATATCAAATTTTGCCATTTGTGCCTGGCATAGTATTAGATGCCTATAATTCCAGGCTACTCTGGAGGCTGAGGCAGGAGGATTGCAAAAGTTCTAGGCCAACCTGGGCAACTTTAGTGAGACCCTGTCTCAAAATAAAATAAAAATGGCTGGGCTGAGGTTGTAGCTCAGTGGTACAGTGCTTGCCTAACATATGTTAGTCCTTGGGTTCAGTCCCCAGTACCACAGAACAACAACAAAACTTAACAAAAATCCCAACCATTTTTTTTTTCAGGGCTGAGGACCGAACTCAGGGTCTTGCGCGTGCTAGGCAAGCGCTCTGCCACTGACCTAAATCCCCAACCTCAATCCCAACCATTTTTAAGATCATATTGAACACTGAAAGAATACAGATTTTTAACCTAGTCCTTTATACAGGGAAATTCTTTGGGGGAAAATACAGAAAGTTTCATCTAAATGATGGCTTCAAATTTTATTGCACTAAAAGAGTTTTAAGGGGACTTGATATTTCCTCTGCTATCAACACTTCTTTATAGTTTTTATTTCCTTTCACTAAAGGTTGTCAGTAAAAATAACATTCAACGAAAAAAAGACAAATAGTTACTAGATGATGGGCATATGTAGTTATTCGATCTATATTTTAGTTATGGTTGAAAACTTCTGTAATACAAAGTTTTGAATCCTTTTTGGCCATGATTCAAGTAAGAAATTCTTCTTTGGAACTATGTAACTTCTATGAGTTAATAATGGAGTATGAACTCATACATAACTCCATTATGTAGGCACAGGCAACGACTTTCTTAGTAGGATCCCTAAAGCCCAGGAAATAATGCCAAGAGTTAACAAATGGGATGGCATCAGATTAAAAAGCTTCTGCATAGCAAAGAAAGCAATTAGAAATGTGAAGAGAGAACCTACAGAATCGGAGAAAATCTTTGCTAGCAACTCTTTGGACAGAGGATTAGTATCTAGAATATATAAAGAACTCAAAAAACTTCACACCAAAAATTTAAATAACCAGATTTTTAAATTGGCAAATAAATTAATCAGAAACTTTTCAAAAGAAGGAATATAAATGGCCAACAAATAAATGAAAACATGTTCAACATCATTAGTAGTTAGGGAAATGCAAATCAAAACTACACTGAAGATTTCATCTCACACCAGTCAGAATGGCAGTTATCAAGAGTATGAATGATAGGGGCTAGAGTGGTGGCATGTGTGAGGACTTAAATTTGAACACCAGCACCACATATACAACTAAAGGTCGGAGCAATGAAGGCCACATGAAAAGCTAAATAAAATTGATTCTCTTTCTCCCCCCCCCCACTGTCCCTCTCTCTTTAAAAAAAAAAAAAGAGTATGAGTAATAATAAATGCTGGAAAGGATATGAAGAAAAAGAGACACTTTTATACTGTTGGTGGTATTGTAAGTTAGTACAACCACTATGGAAATCAGAATGGAGGTTCCTCAAAAGACTAGGCGTGGAACCATGATATGACCCAGCTATACCACTCCTTGATATTTATCCTAAAGAATTAAAGTTGTCATAGTACCAGTGATACATGCGTATTCATGTTTATAGCAGCACAATTCATAGTAGCCAAACTCTGGAACCAGCCTAGGTGTCCATCAGTAGATGAATGGATAAAGAAAATAGTGGGATATCTATGTCTACCTATTGATAGATATATAGATAGAAATACACACACACACACACACACACACACACACACACACACACACAGAGTAGAGTTTTATTCAGCCATAAAGAAAAATGAAATTATGTCATTTGGAGGAAAATGGATGGAAATAGGGGGTGGAGCCATGGCTTGGCAGTTATAGCGCTTGCCTGGCATGTTTGAACCCCAACACCACGTACATAACAAAGTGTGGGTACAACGAAGGCCACATGAAAAACTAAATAAAATTGATTCTCTTTTTTCTCTCTCTCACTGTCCCTCTCTCTTTAAAATAAATAAATAAAGCTAGTGTCCCTTTAAAAAAAGAAAAAGAAAATGGATGGAACTAGAGACCATTTATGTTAAGTGAAATAAGTTGAACTCTGAAGGTTAAGGATCTTATGTTTTCTATCATATGTAGAAGCTAGAAAGGAAAAAAGAAAAGAAAGATGGGACTGTATCTCCTAAAAATCAAAGGAAGAGCAGTAGAGGAAAGGGGAGGAAAAAGAGGTGGAAGATGGGGAGGGAAGGGAAAGTGCCTGTATGAGTATGTAACAACAAATCTCACCATGTACAAGCATAATCCATCAATAAATAAAATGTGAACAAAGAACAGGATTTGAAAAAAGAGAAGAGTACTTCTGTGTGTGGTTCTGGGGATTGAACCCCAAAAGTACTATGCCACTGAGCTGTCCCTATCTCTTTTTATTATCTATATACTTTTAATTATTTATTCATTCATTCCTTTTGTACTGGGGATTGAACTCAGGGTACTCTACCACTTTTTTGCTTTTTTACTTTGAGCTGGGAATCTAAATTGCTTAGGCAGACCTTGAACTCACAGTCCTCCGTCCTCAGCCTCTCGGTCTCTAGGATTACAGGCATGTACCACAATGCCTGGCCCCTCTTTTTATTTATTATTTTATTTATTTTTATTTTTTCAATGTAGAGGGACAGTGAGAGAGAGAAAGAGAAAAACTTTATTTTAGGTCTTCATGTGCCTTTCATTACTTTGACATTTGGTTGTGTATGTGGTGCTGGGGTTTGAACCCATGTCCTCGCACATGCCAGGCAAGCACTCTAATCACCAAGCCACTACTCCAGCCCTCCTCTTTTTATTTTTTGAGACAGGGACTTGCTGAATTGCTTGAATTTGTGATTGTCCTACTTCAGCCTTCCAAATGCTGGGATTACAGATGTGGGCTGCTGCACCCTGCTCCACCCTGCTCCAATGCAGCATACTTTTTTTTTTCCCCCCCTTTGGGCAGTACTGGGAATTGAACCCAGGGATGCTGTACTACTGATTTATATCCCCAGCTCTTTTTATTTCTTATTTTGAGATAGAGTCTTCCTAAATTGCCCAGGCTGGCCTGGGCTTTGTGATCCTCCTGCCTTGGGTTCCTGAGGTTCTGTAATTACAGGCAGGTGCCACTGCACCTGGCTAGCATGTTTTCATACTCACAAAATGAGTAAGTTTCACACAAAACAATGTTTATTTTTTACTCCATGGCATTATGCTGGCTTTTTAAAATTTCATTGTAATATACACTTGTTTGTCATAGCTCACTAACAGGTCACATACTACCTTCAGTTTGATAAACAAATCCTAGCTGAGAGTTGGAGTGGCATGTCTATAATTCCAGCTGCTAAGGATTGATTGCAAGTTTGAGGCCAGCGTGAGCGGTTTAGTGAGATCTTGTCCCAAAAATAAAATTAAAAGAAGAAGTACTAGGGATATAATTTAGCAATAGAATGCTTGCCCACCACAAAAAAAGAAAAAGAAAAAAAGCCATGTAAAAGAAAAAAACCCTCAAAACCAAAGCTCTAGGAGATGGTTTCATAACTCTGATTCAAACTGTGCACTGAGATCTGTAAAACAGTCTGGTGCAGTGGCACATACCTGAAACCCCAGCCAGTCGGGAAACTGAGGTAGAAGATTCCAAGTTCGAAGCCAATCTGGGCAATTTAGTGAGACCTTGTCCCAGAAATTTAAAAAAGGGGGATGAGGTGCTGGAAGTGTAGGTAGTCAAGAAGTCAAATGGTCTGGGTTCAATTTCCAGTATAGGGTTGGGGAAGATGTATAAACCAATAAGAATTATTAAAGTATAATTTTTTTTTCTTTTGCTGTGGTGCTAGGAATGGAACCCAGGGCCTTATAAGCTGTACCTCCAGCACTAGATTTTTAAAAAATTGAATTAGTTTATTGCTGTCTTTATGTTGTTTGATTGGTAAATTTTGCCATTTTTCAGAAGTGACTTGTATCTCCTCCTTTTTCTTTGTCCTGTGACTAAAGTCTGAGTCTTAGTCACCTTCCATGTGTATTTGTGTAGTTTTCATATTTTATTCACTCATATTCAGGCTTTTTTTTGGTGGTAGGGTTTCTGGGGATTGAACCCAGGGGTGCTCTACCACTGAGATAGGTCCCTAGCCCTTTTTATTTTTTTTTTTAAACAGGGTTGTCCTGTTGACAACAAGCTTGTCCAGGTTGACCTCAAATTTGTAATCCTCCTCCTTCTCCTCCTGCTGCTGCTGCTTTTTTTTTTTTTTAAAGAGAGAGGGACAGTGATAGAAATAATCAATTTTTGAATTTAGTTTTTCATGTGGCTTTCATTGCTCCAAAACTTCATTGTGTTCATGGTACTGGGATTCAGACTCATATCCTTGCTCATGCCAGGCAAGTGCCGTAACCACAGAGCTATCACTCCAGTCCCCTGCCTCTGCTTCTTGAGTTGCTGGGGTTATAACAGGTTATAACAGAGGAGGCATGTACCTCCTCTCCTGGACTATATTTAGTTTAGTTTTTTTTTTTTTTTTTTTTTTTTTTAAAGAAAGAGGGGATAGGGTGAGAGAAAGAGAGAAGCAATTTTTATTTTTATTTAGTTTTTCATGTGGCTTTCATTCCTCAGACACTTGCTTGTGTATGTGGTGCTGGGGTTTGAACTCGCATACTCGGGCATGCCAGGCAAGCGCCGTAGCCACCCAGCCTGTGCTCCAGCCCCCCCTCCCCGCTTTTATTTTTAAAGAGAGAAGGACAGTGAGAGAGAGAGAGAGAATCAATTTTTATTGAGTTTTTCACATGGCCCTTGTGGCTCAGACACTTAGTGTACGGTGTGCTAGGGTTTGAACCTGTGTACTTTTGCACGTGCTGCAAGCACTGTAACCACCGAGCCACTGCTCCAGCCCCCATACTTAGTTTTGAAAGTCACAATTAAGGTTACCTTCAATTTCTTCTGCTGCTCCCCCCCAACTGTCCTCAAAGGTAATGGTCATTGTGATCACCTAAATTAGCGTCATGCTCATCACCTTTAATATTATTTTTGTCTCTTTTCATGCCCGACATCTTCTACTCATTTGTCTGAATTGCCTGGGATATTCGCATATTTTATAGCCTTTCTTTTTTGGAGATCAGTTAGAGACAATGTCATACTGAGCTAGATCAAGATTCATTTCTATTGTTATTTGTGTGACATTGCTGAAAAACAGAATAGTTTCAGGCTATGTTAGTCCTTTCATTTTATGGGAAAGAAACTCACATTCACTTTGACTTGCAGAATTGGATCATTTAACTGATTAATAGCAAAACAAAGACCCAAGACCTCTAACTCCTAGACCTTTGTACTTCTCTAATAATTGCTTAATCTGTGATTGAAACTTCTAGAATTGTGGGGATGGAGTGGTGGCTTAGTGGTTGGAGCGCTTGCCTGGCAAGCAAACGGACCGGGTTCAAACCCTAATAGTATATACACAACTCAGTGTCAGAGAAACAAAAGCCAGATGAAAGACTAAATAAAGTTGACTCAATTTTTTTTTTTTTGAGAGAGAGGGACAGCGAGAGAAAGAAAGAATTTTATTTTTAGCTTTTCTTGTGGCTTTTGTTGCTCCAATATTTCTTTGTGTACATGATGCTGGAGTGCAAACTGGCATCCTATAGCCTCCCACTTGTTACTCATGCGCTGTACCATTTAGCTACATCTCCAGCCCTTAATGTGCTTATTTTTGTTTTGAGACAGGGTCTCACTGAATTGCACAGGTTGGCCTTGAACTTATGATGCTCTGGCCTTCGTCTGCCAAGTAGCTGTTAAGAGCTGGAACTTAGTGCAGACACTACCACATTGGGTTATCTGCCTTTTATTCTTATCTCCTAAAGTCATTATTGTTTTTTAACTTCTTTGCCTACTACCTTTCTCTGTTTTATTCATACCCAGTTGTCTGGCTTAACTAGACCTCTCCTTATCTGGTCTAAGGTAAGAAAGCCTTTGTGTTGTACATGTTACCTAGTAAATGTTGGCTGATCGCTGTTTCAGAACTTTTGTTGACTTTTTGTTATCTGATCTGTATTTTAAAAAAATAGTAAAATATTTCTCACTTTCTAGTTTAAACGTAATGTGAAATAACTGTATTTGGAGTTGATAATGGTGGGGAAAGGAGGGAAAGAGACACAGATGCTGACTTCACATGGTGCTTTTCTTTTTAAGAGTGTGGAAGGACTTTTCCAGAAACCCTTAGCAAACTGAACTTTCTAATTCATTGACCAAAATTGGGTTTCATTCCCTATCCTAAATTAGTCAGTGATAAAGATGAAAGGAATTAGTGTTAGCCATCCAGGGTTATCCCTTGGCCTGATTGATGTGGTTGGCTTCATGAAAGAGGAAATGGGGATGTGGAAAGCAAAACTGTTAAAGAGGAAGAAGGGGGAAATGGATACTGTGACGTGGTTACCACAAGAACATTTTACACTTACTACTATATGGTAGATTTGAAGAACTTTAAAATGTATATGTGACTTTTACTGTGCCATTACTTTTTCTGGCACTCGCTTTTTCTCCTGCTTTGTGAAAGTTCTTGAGGTAGCCTTGTGAGCTGATAGAGGTGCAGAGAGAGGGAAGTATGACACTGATCCTATATTGGTAAGTTCCGTGAACAGTGAACTTGGTGTCTGGTGGATGGGAGATGTGGGGCACCAAATTTATATTTCTTTGTGTGTGACTTGAGTATAATCAGATGGTTATACAGACATATAGAAGCTTAACTAGTTACCTCGTAAAACCAGTCCTAGTCAAAATATAGGAAAATGTTTTGTTTTGGTGGTATTGGGGATTGAACCCTGGGCATCAGCATGCTAGGCAAGTACTCTACCTCTGAGCTCCATTATCAGCCCTTTATTTTTATTTATATATTTGTTATTATTTTTGAAACTGGGATTGAACCATGGGACTGACACATGTGAGGCAAGTAAGTGCTCTACCACTGAGCCACATCCCCACTTTTGTTTTTCTTTAAATTTTATTTTAAGACAGGGTTACATTAGATGGCCAAGGCTTTATTCAAAACTTTTGATCCTTTTGCTTCATCTTTCCCAGTAACTGGAATTACAGATGTGTACCACTGTGTCCAGCTAGTAAAGTGTTTTTAAAATGTTTCATATTGGGCAGCGGTTACGGCACTTGCCTGACATGCTTGAGGACATAGATTCGAACCCCAGCATCATATACACAACGAAGTGTCAGAGCAGCTAAAGCCACATGAAACACTAAAGAAAAATTGTTTCTCTCTCTCTCTCTCTCACTATCCCTCTCTCTGGAAAAAAATTTCATATTGCTCTTTGGCTAGTTTTGAAAGGAAAAAAATAGAAGACTATACATTGGGCACAGGTAGTACTAATTGGACAGGAGCAATAAATAGTATTTTTTGTTCTTTTTCAGGGCTGAGGACTGAACTTGGGGTTTTGCCTGTGCTAGGCAACCACTCTGCCACTGAGCTAAATCCCCAACCCCAAATAGTATTTTTTAAAAATAAATTTTATTTTGTTTTTCATGTGGTTTTCATTGCTCCAAAGCTTTGTTGTGTATGTGGTGCTGGGGCTTGAATCCACGTACTCACGCATGCCAGACAAGCGCCATAACAGCGGAACCACCACTCTAGCCCAGTAAATAGTTATTTTGAAGTAACTAAGCTGGAAAAGATCTCAAGTCTCCTTCCATTGAGTGTATATACTAAACCTCTGAAGAAATTTTTTTTTTTTAAAAGAGTGAGAAAGAGGGAGAGAATCAATTTTGTTTAGTTTTTCATCTGGTTTTTCGTTACTCTGACAGTTAGTTATGTATGTGGTGCTGGTGTTCGAACCTGGATCCTCATGCATGCCAGGCAAGCGTGATACTGCTGAGTCACTGCTCCAGCCCCTAAACCATCCAATCTTTAATAAAATTTTATTGTGACAATATTATTATGTGCCAAATACTAGAAAACCGAATTAAGTATGATTTATTTTATTGAAGTCGATGTAAATAAATATAGCAGTAATGATGTAACAAGTATAGAGAAGGTCCTTTGAGAGCATAATGACATAGAGGTTAACTCTGATGAGTTGAGAGGTCAGAGAAGAGGGCACATTTGAGCTGAATCCAGAAAGGTGAGTTCACCAGATAAATAGAGTACATGGATTTCAGGTTGATTGAGTACCATGCCCAGAGACACAGGTTAAAGAACATGGTTAAGAGCACTTGGAAAGGGACTGGAGCAGTGGCTCGATGGTTATGGCACTTGCCTGGCATGCGCAAGTACATGAGTTCAAACCCCAGCACCACGTGCATAATGAAGTCTTGGAGCAGCAAAAGCCACATGAAAAACTAAATAAAAATTGTTTCTCTCTCTCTTTCTCACTGTTCCTCTTTCTTAAAAAAAAAAAAAATTTTTTTGGGGGGGGGGCAGAAATGGAAGATCAGGATTCTGGAGCATCCAGAAAGTGGCTGGAGAAGGAAAATCTGTAATGCTACGTTGTGGAGTTTGGATTTTAGTTTGAAGACATCAGGGAGCCATTGAAGAATTACATACTAGACAGAAATGTCATATTTATAGCTCAGATCACTGTTGAACTGTGGGTATTGGATTGAGGAAATGGAGGTGGGAACAAATGTATCTGACAAATGAAAAGGCCAGAGCAGAGATGCCAAGAAAGGAACAGAATTGAGATAGATTTAGAGGGGAAAAAACCAAATAGGACCTGGTATCAATTGAGTAAGGAGAAGAACATGGCTAGAATGATTTCTGTTTTACAAGTTTCGGTCAGTTTTGGTAGGAGAATCACATTTGAAGTTGAGGGGAAGAGAGAATTTGGTTCAATAAAATGCTAAGATTATGAAAATTCTGTCAAAAGAGTAGCAGACAATAGAGATGTGGTTCTTGCTTTCCATGGAGCTTATAGTCTAGTAATTATTTGTGAAATAAGTACTAGGAAAATGAAGGTATAGAATGCTTGGAAAGCATATAGTTATGAGTCATTTGTATGTCTGGTTTGAGGTATTTCTAGATTTGTTAGGCAATTCAAAATAAAGCTCTGGGGCTCAAAAAAGTTTTTTTTTTTTGGATGTCAGGGATTGAACCCAGTGGCACTTAGCCACTGAGCTATATGCCCAGCCCTTTTTGTTTGTTATTTTGACATAGGATCTAGGATCTCACTAAGTTGCTTTAGGTCTTGCCAAGTTGCTGAGGCCAGCTTTGAACTTGTGATTCTCTTGCCACAGCCTCCCAAACCACTGGGATTACAGGCATGCTCCACTGTACCCAACTCAAAAGAGAATTTTGCACAAAAGATAGAGCTAATTGTTGCAGCCATGGGCATGAATGAAGCCACTTGGGGGGGTGTGTAAATTAGAATGAGAAAAGAATGTTATAACAGAGCCCTGGAAACATCAGTATTTGATGGCAAGAGAATCCTGAGAAAGAGTTAAGATAGACAACCAAGCCTGGTGCGGTGGTTCTTTCCTGTATTCCCAGCAACTAGGGAGACTGAGGCAGGAGGATCACAAGTTTGAGGCCCACTTCAGCAGTTTAGTGAAGCCCTGTTTCAAATAAATAAAGACCGGGAATGATGTAGCTCAGTGGCAAAGTACCCCTGGGTTCAGTCCCTACTGAATGAATAATTAGACAAGGGTTTTATCTATTTGTTTTTAACACAGTTTTATGGAAGTGTATTTGACAAACTGCAAATATTTGTGTGTTTATATGTATATTTGTGTGTGTATGTGTGGTATTAGGGATTGAACCCAGAGCTTCACTGTACCACTGAGCTATTCCTCTCCACAATTCTAGGTTTTGACACTTGAATAGAGCCATGAAACTAACCACATTTAAGATAGTGAACATATCCAAAAGATTCCTTGTAATCATTCCCTCGCATTCCCTTCCTCCCTTCTCAGATGACCGCTGGTTACAGATGTTATATAAATGGAATCATAGAATGTATAAAAATTTTTTGTGGGCCTGACTTCTTTATCATTATTTTGATATTTATCCATTTTATTGAGGGTATAAGTAGCAGGTAACTTATTTTTATTGTGGATTAGTTTCCATTATGTATGTATACCACAGTATGGTAAACTTTTGGATTGTTTCTAGGTTTTGGTTATTACAAATAAAACTGCTGTGAATGTTCATCTACAAGTCTTTGTATAGACACATACTCCCTTTTTCCCTAGGAAGGGAGTATTTGGATCATTTGGTAGTTTTACATTTAGGTTTTTTTGTTTTGTTTTTTTGTTCTTTTAAAGAGGGGGGCTGGGCATGTGCAAGTACATGGGTTCAAATGCCAAGAGCCATGTACACAACTAAGTGTCAGAGCAACGAAAGCCATGGGGAAAACTCAATAAAAATTGATTCTCTCTTGCTCGCTCTCTCCTCTCTAGTTCTCTCTCACTGTCCTTCTTTCTTTAAAAAAAAAAAAATGGAGTTGGGGAGAAAGAGAGAAAGAATCAGTTTTATTTATTTTTTCATCTAACCTTTGTTTTTCTTATACTTAGTTGTATATATGGTGCTTGGGTTCGAACCTGGGTCCTTGTGCATTCCAGGCAAGCATTCCAACTGCTCCAGCCCTCTTTTTTTTTTTTTTTTTTAGAAATAAAGACAGAATCAATTTTTATTGGGTTTTTTCACATGGCTTTCGTTGCTCTGACACTTAGCTGTATACATGGGTGCTGGGGTTTGAGCCTGTGTACTTGTGCATGCCTGGCCAGCACCGTAACCACTAAGCCACCGCTCCAGCCCCTCTTTTTTTTTTTTTAAGTGGGACATTTGGGGCTGGAGCAGTGGCTCAGAGGTTACAGTGCTTGCCTGGAATGCACAAATATGCAAGTTCAAACCTCAGCACCACGTACATGACAAAGAGTCAGAGCAATGAAAGCCACATGAAAAACAATAAAATTGCTTCTCTCTTTCTCTCTCTCACTGTCCCTCTCTGTTTAAAAAAAAAAAAAAAGAGGGACAGTGAAAGAGAATCAATTTTTTATGTATATATTTTTGTTAGTGCATTATAGTTTTACATAATGCTAGTTGTCACATATTCCTAGACGCACACAATTCAGCAATACAATTTGGTCAATTCCCCCACACACACATATTGCTCTACCTCCCTTCTCCTGTCCCCTGATCCCTTGCTTTTCTTCTGGGTCCTATATTGTTCCTAAAAAAACCAAA
Organism: Aplodontia rufa; assembly: GCA_004027875.1. Lineage (NCBI taxonomy): Eukaryota > Metazoa > Chordata > Mammalia > Rodentia > Aplodontiidae > Aplodontia > Aplodontia rufa. The sequence goes on along the minus strand of PVKS010007132.1, from coordinate 46,043 downwards.
TACAGTGATGAGAGAATCAATTTTATTTAGTTTTTCATGTGGCATTCGTTGCTCCGACACTTCATTGCGTACGTGGTACTGGGGTTTGAACTTGCCTCCTCATGCATGCCAGGCAAGCACTTTAATTGCCAAGCTACCGTTCCAGCCCCTGAGAACATCTTTTTGTATGAGTATTTGTCATCTGAATATTTTTTTTTAAGAGGGAATCAATTTTGTTTATTTTTCCTCTGGCCTTTGCTTCTTTGACACTTAGTTGTGTATGTGATGCTGGGGTCCTCAAACATGCCAGGCAAGCACTCCAACCCTGAATATCTTTTTTGTTGAGGTTTCTGTTCAAGTCTTTTGCCTATTTTAAAAAGCTTTTTGGGGATTGGGGTCTGGCTCAGTAGTAGAACGCTTGTTTAGCATGTGTGAGGCTGGTGATTTGATCCCCAGCATCACAAAAATAAAATAAAATGATAAAATAGTGGGGTGTTCTGGGTACTCTGTATTAAATTTCTCCTAATGTTAGCATTTTTGCATAACTATTACAGTATCAAAACCAGGAAATTGACATTGGTCCAATTCACTGAATTTTTTTTTTTTTTTTTTTTTTTTGGTAAAGAGAAAGGGACAGCGAGAGAAAGAATCAAATTTTATTTAGTTTTTCATCTGATTTTCATTGCTCGGACACTTAGTTGTGTACGTGGTGCTGGGGTTCAAACCCAGGTCCTCATGCATGCCAGGCAAGTGCCTTAACAGCTGAGCCGCCACCCCAGCCCCCAGTCCACTGAGTTTACTGAGATGTCACCATTTTTACATGCACCCATTTGTGTGTATATGTGTGAAGTTCTGTGCAGTTTTGTTGCGTGTGTAGATTCATGTAACCATCACCACAATCAAGATACAGATCAGTTACGTTACCGTAAGGTTCCATCTCTCTGACTTCTTTATATCCTCTCCTTTCCTCCCCACCCCTACCTGAAATTCCTGGCAACTACTAAGTTATTCTGTACCTCTATAATTTTATCTCAAGAACATGTTATGTAAATTCAGTCATAGAGTATGCAATCTTTTTTGAGTTTGGCTTTTTTCACTCATCCCTGGCAATCCCTCCAAGTTGTTTAGTATATTAATAGTTTGTTCTTTTGTATGCTGAGTAGCATTCCATGATGTGGATGTACTACAGTTTAATTTTTTATACCCATTGAAGGACATTTGGGTTATTTCCAGTTACTGACTGGTTTTTTTGTTCGTTTGTTTTTGTTTTTGTTTTTGTACCAGGGATTGAACCCAGGGGCACATAACCACTGAGCTAAATCCCCCAGCCCCAGCCCTTTTTATATTTTAAAATATAAGTTACAAGCTGGAGTGGTGACTCAGTGGTTATGACGCTTGCTTGGCATGTTTGAGTACATGGGTTCAAACCCCAGCATCACGTACACAATGATGTTTCTGAGCAATGAAAGCCACATGAAAAATAAAATAAAAATTGATTGTCTCTCACTGTCCCCCATATACATACATATATATATATAAACACACACACATATATGTATGTATGTGTGTATATATATATGTATTTGTGTGTGTGTGTGTGTGTGTGTGTATAAAAGTTGCTGAGGCTGGCTTTGAGCTTGTGATCCTTCTGCCTCAGATTCTTGAGTCTCTGGGATTACAGGCGTGTGCGACCGTGCCCAGCCAATTATTGGCTTTTACGAACAAAATCACTGTGAATATTTGTATGCAGTTCGTGTGTGTGTGTGTGTGTGTGAGTGAATACAAGTTTTCGTTGTTCTGCTATAAATGGCCAAAAGTATAGTTGCCTTCTGATTTCCAGTATGTGAGTTTGATTTTATAAACAACTGGCACATTTTAACATTCCCATCAGTAGTGTATAAGTTACCCAATTCCTCTTATCCTAGGCAAATTCTGGCATTATCACTTTTTTTAGTTACTCTGATGGATGTATGGTGACTTCTCATTGTGTCTTTCATTTATATTTTTCTCATGACTAATATTATAGAGCATCTTTTTCCATCTGTATATCATTTTAGTCTTGTGTCTGTTCAGGTCTTTGTCCCTTATAAAATTGAGTTGTTTTCTTACTGTTTAGTTTTGTGAGTTCTTCATTATTATTATTATCAGAGATATGCTTTGCAAAGAGTTCCTCTCAATCTGTTGCTTGTCTTTGGATTCTCTTAATAATTTTTTGTGGTTGTTGAATATGGACTTATAATTAAGGGGGAATCATCAAATAATCAAGAACAAATGTATATTCATATAGTTAGCCAAGGCTGATGCCATTCCATGGTTTCTCCCCTTGGGTTCCCCATGGTTCTATGTTTACCCCAATTAAACCCCTGTGTTAAATGGACTTCTCGTGGAGGTTGGAGATTTCCCTCTGAGTTTATTCCCCCATGTTCCCTCCCTCCAGTCTCCTTGATAGCCTTCCTATTCTCTCCCCCCTTCATTCTCTTAATAATTTTTGCAGAAGTTCTAAATTTTGGTGATATATGAGTGATTTTTTTTTTTTTAAAGAGAGAGAGGGACAGTGAGAGAAAGAATCAGTTTTATGCAGTTTTTCATGTGAATTTCGTTGCTCCAACACAAGCGTACGTGGTGCTGGAGTTTGAACCCACATCCTTGTGTATACCAGGCAAGCGCCATAACCGCTGAGCTCCAGCCCTGATGTTTATTAGTTTATTCTTTTGTGAGTTGTACTTTTGGTGTCATATCTAATTCAAGCTCACAAAGATTTTCTCCTAGATTTTCTTTTGGAGGTTCATATACATTTAGGTCTAGGATCAGTTTTGGGTTAATTTTATGTATGGTGTATGTTATGGATCCAGGTTAAATCTTTTTACACATAGATAATCTGATTCTTTCAGATCCATTTGTTGAAAGGCTGTATTACTTCTACCCTTTGTCAAAAATCAGGTGATTGCTATGTGTGAGTTTAATTTTGGATTGTTTTGTTTCATTGCTGTGTATCTGCCTTTTTCTGAAAGTACACTATCATAATTACTATACATTCATATAACAATTGAACTCAGATAATGTGACTAATCCAACTTTGTTCTTTTTCAGATTGTTTTGGCAATTCTCTGTTTTTTGTTTTTTAGCTGTACTGGAGATTGAGCTCAGGGTGCTGTACTATGGAGCTACATCCTCAGCCCTTTTTGTTTTAAAACAGGGTTTTAGTAAGTTGCTGAGGCTGGCTTCAAAGCTGTGATCCTATTGCCTCAGTGTCTTGAGTAGCTGGAATTATAGCCATGTTCCACCATGCCTGGCAACCTACTGGAATTTTGATTGGGATTGTGTTGAATCTATAGACAGTTTTTGGGAGAGTGAATATCTTCACAATATTGTGTCTTCTAACCTGTGAATAAAATCTGTTACTGTTGGTGGTGATTGAACTCAGGGCCTTGCAGAAGATAGGCAGGGGTGTTCTACCACTGATTTGTATACCCAGCTCTCTTCATCAGTGTATTATTTATCATTATTTCCTTTCATTTTCATTTTCATCAAATATTTTAAAATTTTAAATGTAAAAGTCTTATACATCTTTTGTCAAATTTACCCCTAAGTTTTTAATATTTTCAGTGGCATTACATAAAAGTACTGTTGTAAGCATTCATGTAAAAATTGGTGTGAGGGGCTGGAGCGGTGGCTCAGCAGTTTTGGTGCTTGCCTGGCAAGCACGAGGACCCGGGTTCAAACCCCAGCACCACGTACACAACTAAGTGTTGGAGCAACTAAGGCCATGTGAAAAACTAAATAAAGTTGTTTCTCTCTTTCTCTGTCTCTCTCACTATCCCTCTCTCTTTAAAAAAAAAATGGTGTGAGGACACGTAAATTTTCATTTCTCTTGGGTATATACCTAAGAATGTAATTGCTGGATCATATTTTAATTCTTTTTAACTTTATGACAAGCCTCCAAACTTTGCCATGACAATTACACCATGTTATGTTCCTACTAATTATATATGGGCTCCAGTTTTTCCACATTCTTGCTTTTGCTTGTTATCCATGTTTTTGGTATCCTTCTGTGGTTTTGGTTTGCATTTTCCTAATGACATTTTCATGTGCTTACCAGCTATTTGTGTATTATCCTTGGATTACTTTCTATTCAAGTCCTTAGTCCATTTTTTATTTATTTTATTTTATTTATTTTGGTATGGGGCATTGAACCCAGCCCTTTTTATTTTTTTGTTTTGAGAGAGGGCCTCGATAAGTTACTGAGGCTGGCTTTAAACTTGTGATCCTCTTGCCTCAGCTTCCGGAGTTGATGGGATTACAGGTGTGCCCCATTGTACCTAGCTTTGTCCATTTTAAAATGGGTTTTTTTTTTATTGAGTTGTAAGAGTTCTCTATATATTCCAGGTATTAAACCCTTATGAGATTGGCACTTGAGTTAATTTTATCTATTTGATGAAAGATACTGTTTTTCCTTTCAATATGAGGCAGTTTTTAATGAATCTGCTAAAATGAATTACATAAAGGTTTGCTTTATTTTAAAGAGAGAGGGACAGTGAGAGAGAAGAGAGAACCAGTTTTATTTAGTTTTTCATGTGCATGCCAGGCAAGTGCCATAACTGCTGAGCCACCACCGCTGCAGCCCCTACGTAAAGGTTTTTGTGTGATCATAAGTTTTCAGTTCATTTGATTTCATAGAACCATGTTTTGGTTTCTCTGATATTTTCCCTTCTGTTCTCCATTTTATTTATTTTTTCAGCAAAATAATTTTTATTTCCTAATATATGGTAAATATGTACATCTTGAGCATCTGTTCACAAATGACTTTGAAACCACAACTGCTTAGATATTTAAGCAGGTACTAAAAGTTATCTTAGTTACGAAAAATGCTTCATACAGATAACATTCTGAATATATTGAATTGGTCACAACAGAATTTGCTTTGGCTAGATAAGTTCTATAAATTAAAACTTTGAATTTAAAGCTACTACTTTTTCATCTAATACTTCCAGGAAGATGTGGAACGTTTCCAAATTTGCATGTCATCCTTGCGCAGGGGCCATGCTAATCTCTGTAATATTGCAATTGTACCATATATACTGCTAAAGTGAGCACTCCATTTCATTTATTTTCTGTTTTAATGGTCATTGTTGCCTTTTTTTTTCCTTTCTTTTTAAAGAGAGAGGGGGACAGTGAGAGAGAAAGAATCAGTTTTATTTAGTTTTTCAATCGGTTTTCATTGCTTTGACACTTCGGTGCTGGGGTTTGAACTCACATCCTTGCACATGCCAGGCAAGGGCTGTAAATGCAGAGCCACTTCTTCAGCCTTTCTTTCCTTTTTTTTAAAGAGAGAAGTACAGTGGGAGAGAGAGACAGAGAGAACCAACCTCTATTGAGTTTTTCACATGGCTTTTGTTGTTATGACACTTAGCTGTGTATGTGGTGCTGGGGTTTGAACCCGAGCACTTGTACATGCTGGGCAAGCGCTGTAACTGCTGAGCCAGTGCTCCAGCCCCTCCTTCCTTTTTTTAATCTGATTTAAAGTTGAAGATTTTCTCAAATGTTCGGTGATTGTTGCTGTTTGCTTACTATTTAAAAAAGGGGGGGGGCTACCAAAATCTTATTGGCAGCTTTGTGAGCACCAGTGTTATTTGCTAACCACAGGTAGGCATTGTTACAGGATTTTTACTAGTTTACCATTGATGTTATTATCTTTATGTCTTTTTTTTTCTTAGGTTAATTAGATTCCCCAAAGAAGAAATCTTCCAGTCCATTGCCTACAGGGTGTAAATAAGATCATTATGATGTGAGTCAAGGTAGTAGAAAAGCACTTAAGGTTTCAATATATAAGGTTTAGAGACTTTTGTTTGATCGCCCTGTATTCAGTATGGTTGCCCATGCTTTCAGTCATCCCTGTTCTACTTCTTCAGAAAATTTAATCATCTGCCTAAGGAAAAATCATTTAGTAGTACCGAGTGGGAAGTGTGGGAATTTAGGAACAGATTTAGCTACTCTTTAAACAACCTTTATACCAATCTTGTTTTTGGGTTTGGCTTCACCTTCTCTTTCAGAATACCTGGCAGTATATTTTCTAAGTGTTTGGGGTTCTTCATTGTAAATCAGTTTTCTTGGCTTTCCTCACTGTTGGATTGTGGTTTAGCTTTTTAAAGTCCTAAATCAGTTACCAAGAGTCCTACATTCCAGCATCTAAAAATTTTGTTGCTATGGTTTCATCTCCTGTTCTTTTTATGCTTGTGAACTTACATCCTTAAAAAATTATTTTATTATCAGTTAGTGGAATTTCTTTCTTTCTTTCTTCACCTGAAAGTTCTTTACTTTCTCTTTAATTAAGGTGAAATTCACTTAATAATCACCATTTAAAAAGGTACAATTAAATGATATATAGTGTATTCACAATTCACAATGTAGTACAACCACCAGTGAGTATCGTCTCTCCTCTCTTGCCCACTTTTTTTTTTTTTTTTAATACTGGGGATTGATTCCTGCCTGGTGTGTTTAACCACTGAGCCACATCCCTATCCCCTTTTTATTTTTTTAATTTTGAGACAGTGTCTTGCTAAGTTGCTTGGGGTCTCATTAAGTTGTTGAGACTGGTCTTGAACTTGCAATCCTTATGCCTAAGCCTCTTGAGACACTGGAATTACAGGTATGTGCCACTGCACCTGACTGTCCCCATCCCTTTTTATTTTGAAACAGGGTCTTGCTAAATTGCTGAGACTGGACTTGAACTTGCAATCCTCCTGCCTCAACCTCCTGAGTTGCTAGAATTACAGGCCTGCGCCACTGTGCCTGGCAATCACCTACTTTCTCTTGATTCAGATTTTTTTTTTTTTAAAGAGAGAATCCGTTTTATTTAGTTTTTCATGTGGTTTTCATGTATATGGTGCTGTGTACTAACGATCGTCCTCACTCATACCAGGCAAGCATCACAACCACTGAACTACTGCTCCAGCCCCAATTTTTTTTTTTTTTAGTAAGAGAGAGCGAGAATCAACTTTGTTTATTTGTCTGGTTTTTGTTGCTCTGACGCTTAGTTGTATATGTGGTGCTGGGGTTCAAACTTGGGTCCTTATGGATGCCAGGCAAGGGCTCCAACCACTGAGCCACTGTTCTGGTTCCATGTCACCAGATTCAGAACTTTATTATTCCATAAGAACTTCCCCATGCCAATTAAGAAATCACTCCTCAATGCTTCCCATATCTGGTTGTTGGTGACCTCTATTCTGTTTTCCATATTTTTGGATTGCCTATTCTGGATATACCATATAAGAAGGCATCATATAGTATGTGGCCTTTTGTGTTTAACTTCTTTCACTTAGCATAATGCTTTCAAGGTTCATTCAAGTTGTAGTATCTATCAGTACTTAGTTCCTTTTTATATACCACTGAATGTATCTATTCTGGGTGTTATGAGTAATGCTGCTATAAACATTTGTGTACAAGTTTCTGTATAGACGTATGTTTTTGATCTCTTGGATATGTGTAACTCTGAATGGACTTGCTTGGTCTTACGGTAATTATTCATTAACTTTTTGAGGTATTACCGAACTGTTTTCCATAGTATCTGTATCACTTCACATTGCCACCAGTAATGTATGATAGTGCCTATTCCTCTATATCTTCACCAATGCTTACATTTTCTAGTTAAAAAATGTATATTTTTAAAAGCTGGGCACCATGTTGTATTCCTGTGATCCTAGCAATGTGGGAGGCAGAGGCATGATCACAATTGAAGGGAAGCTTGGACAACTTAGTGAGACTCTATCTAAAACTTAAAAATTTAGAAAAGGGTTAGGGTTGTAGCTTTGTTATAGTATCCCTAGATTTGATCCACAGTACCATCAAATGAAAAACAAAAACAAACCAGCCTCCTCAAAACACTTCAAGGAAATCATTTGCTTTATTGATGTTGCAGCCAGCTTCAGTTTTTCTACCAGCTATTGTTTTTTTTTTAAATGAGAGGGACAGTGAGAGAGAGAAAGAGAGAATCTATTTTATTTAGTTTTTCATGTGGCCTTCGTTGTTCCAATGCTTCCTTTTGTACATGGTATTGGGGTTCAAACCCACATACTTGTGCATGCCAGGCAAGTGCCGCAGCTGCTGAGCTACCATTCCAGCCCCCTACCAGCTCTTCTTGCTGAAAGGCTTATGGTGTTGAGTAAGTTTGTTTGTTTTATAGCAGCTTGTTTTTTTTTAATTGGAGCAATCTACTTGTCTCGTAAACACCACAGAAAAATTATCACCTAAAAAATGTCATGGAGAAAAAATTAGATTCATAACCCAAAGTACACTTTCAGTAGGCAAAATAATGGATAAAAATTTCACTATGAAATACCTTGATTTGCATGACAATACTTCATAATCAGATCCACTTGCTCTGATAAATCTCTATTTATACATGTTTTAGAGTATCTTTCTTTTTTTTCCTGAAGAAAAGGGGTGCTGGAACTGCTCGGCAGTTATGGCGCTTGCCCCTTACTCGCATGCACGAGTACAAGGGTTCAAACCCCAGCAACCAAGTATACAACTAAGTGTCAAAGCAATGAAAGCCATGTGAAAAACTCAGTGAAAAAGTTGATTCTCTGTCTCTCTGTCTCTCTCTCACACTGTCCTCCTCTCTTTAAAAAAATAAGAGGGGACAGAGAGAAAGAGAGAAACAATCTTTATTTAGTGTTTCATGTGACTTTCATTTCTCAGATACTTGGTTGAGAGAACTTTCACAAAATGGACATTGAGTCCCAAGTCATATTATTCTTTTGAGCTGGACCATAATATGTGCTTTAAACTGACATACAGACTTTGCAGTCTGAATTTTGTAAGAGTTCAGGTAATTCTAGCACAGAGGAAACTATATAATGTGAACTAGTTGATGATGTCAGTGTGCACTGTCCTGCTTTTGTTTAACCAGACTGATTTTTTTTTTAAGAGACAGAGAGAAAGAGAATCATTTTATTTAGTTTCTCATATGGCTTTCGTTGCTTTGACCCTTTGTTGTGTATGTGTTGGTGCTGGGGTTCAAACTTGCGTCCTTGTGCTCACACATGCCAGGCAAGTGCTGTAACCGCCGAGCCAGCATTCCAGCCCCCAGACTGTTGCTTTTAGCCCTGCATTATGGCCTTCTTACTTATCAGTTTCTAATATGTCCCCAATCGTCCCCCACTCCTTGTATCACAGCAGTGATAAAGTATGGAAGATGCAAGTTTCTCTCCTTTCTGCTCTCCACCTACAACAAAAGCATCAAAATAGAACTGACAGGTACAAGCCTTGATCTTCTTTGTGTCTGTCGGTCACCATTGTTTAACAAGAGTAGGTGGACCTCCTTGTGGAGTTTGCTGAGCATGGCTTTGACATCTGCCACAGGAAATAACATTTTTAGCCAATTTCATATTGTCTACAGCACCTTTTATTTCCTGTGTGAAGTCCTTTGATCTGTAATACATGTACTATAAGGTTGAAAACATTCCTTGCTGAGTTTAATTTGAACTTTATCATGGATGATTTCAGCCTCTTCATTATAATGGCTTTTAGTTTTAATACCTTGATTACCTGATGAAGCATGAAGGACTGGACACTTGGAGTTGGAAGGATTGGCTTTTTTTTTTAATTGGCATATTATAGTTTTACTTATTGGACATTCATATATGCACACAGTATGACAGTATGGTTTGGTCCCTTTCCTTCCCCAGGATTAGCTTTTGAAATTGTTATTTTTAGTATCTGACAGTCCTTTGATTTCTCCTTGGTGCCTCTCCTGCTCACCCCAGCCCAGTGGATGAGGATGTTTTTTCAGGTCAAAGAAAATGACCTGCGCACAGCTCAGCCCTCTAATACCCCCAAGCCATGTGCCAACTCACTCAAATAAGTTTATTTTCTCTGAACATGTTTCTTTGGTTGATACAATTGACAATTGCAGCCATAGCCATTAAGTAATAGCTAACTGTCTTTGCTTGGCTAACAAATAAGCCTTTATGAAACTTTGGTTACAGCCTCATTTTTATTTTTAAAAAATTGTGTTTTTGATTGTGGGGATTGAACCTAGGTCCTTGCACATGCTAACCACATGTTCTACCACTGAGTTGCACTTCCAGCCCTATTTTTTGTGTGTGTGTGTGAAGAAATCCTCTTGTGGTATGATGTTATAAATTTTTTAATTTTGTTTGCCTGTGATTTGAAAGTATTGTGATAAATGCTTACTGTGGTAATGCTAACAATTAGTGTATTCTTTTAGCAAAGCCATAATGTCATTGTATGGTAATACTTTTCCATCTAATTTGGTAACAAACTAGCCCACACTCATGCATGTTTGCAATGACTGTGCACTGGTTGTTACAAAAGAAGTCTCAAGGGCTGGAGCAGTGGCTCAGAAGTTACAGTGCTTGCCTGGCATGCATGAGGACACAGGTTTGAACCCCAGCACCATGTACACAACGAAGTGTTGGAGCAACAGAAGCCATATGGAAAACAAAATAAAATTGATTCTCTCTCTCTCTCTCTTGCTGTCCCTCTTTCTCTTAAAAGAAAAATAGTCTCAGTACATCAATAACCATTGCAATTGAAATGCAGTCAAGCTAGAACTGTGTCACCATAATTTGCTGGTGTACCAGCAAATATTTATGTGGTATCTTTCACAGTTACTCATCTCTATTCTTGTGAGAAAGTAACCATAGACAGTAAATAAATGTATTGAGCATGTCTATGTTCTAATAAAACTATTTATGGATACCATAATTTGAATCACATTATATTTTGTGAAACAGTTCAAAAAAGTTCTTTTTTGAAACCATTTAAAGGCATTCTTAACTTGTAGGTGTTAGAAAAACAGTTGGTAGGCCAGATTTACATCGCAGACTATTTTATCAACTCCTGCTTTATACTATTAGTTAAAACATTAACAGGCAACCTGTGTTCATCAGGTTGCTGTATGCTTGCCTGGCCCCGCTACTGGCTGACACAAATTCTTAAGAATGGTCAAATTTCTGAAGCGCCATGAATTTGAGAATTCTAGACTTGTAATTTTGACCTATTACTGTTTATCGTAGTGAGATTGTAGTATGCTCATACCATTTTCAGGGCTTGGACTTAGATGACACTTGGGCAAAAGAAAAAGACAGTACTTTCACAAATGTTCATATCCTTGTAATACTTTAACACATTTTTACATAGAATATGTTTATTTTATCTACCATTTATTTGGGGAAAGGTATTACTTAGCATTAGTCAACCACTGAAGCAATATTGGTTTAATAATTTACACTTGAATGATATTATAAACTCTTTCATGGGTGACTTTCTCTTTTTTTTAGTCACAAAGACTCAAAAGAGTCTTTTTAAATTTTTATTTATTTATTTTAGTTTGAGACAGAGTCTTGCTAAGTTGCTTAAGGCCTCACTAAGTTGCTGAGGCTGGCTTTGATTTTATGGTTCCGCATCAGCCTCCTGAGTCTAGTTGCTGGAATTACAGGTGTGTACCACCATACCTGACTGATCAAGAACATTCTTAACTAAAAAGTGAATTGTCTTTTTAAACTGTGAGCTCATAATGGTAAAGGATATATTGACTACTAGTATAATTGAATGCTGTTATCCTGTTTTGATATGTATATTTTTTGTACCAGGGATTGAACCCAGGGGTGCAAAACCACTAAGCCACATCCCTGGCCCTTTTATTTTTTTTTTTAATTTTAAGATAAGGTTTCCCTAAGTTGCTTAAGGCTTTGCTAAGTTGCTGAGGTTGGCTTTAAGCTTTCTATCCTTCTGCCTCAGCCTCCCTAGTTGCTAGGATTATAAGCATGTGTCACCATGCCTGGCTGCTATCCTATTTTGAACTAAGTTGCCAGTAGTTTTTAAAATTGTGACAAAACATCTTTAACAAAATTTACCATTTTTAAGTCTATGAATGAGTGGCAGTAAGGGCAATTATATTGTGCAACTATAGGGGTGACTTTTGAATTTTTAACTTTTATTATGTGACTGGGAACTCAAATATGAAACTCTCATGCTCCAGTCAATCCTTGATTTACTATAGTACTAATGAAATAATGAGCAAGAACTAAATTTATAATTAACATTTTTTTTCTCTGTACTGGGATTGAACCCAGGGCCTCATACATGTTAGGTGAGCTCTCTACCTTTTTTTTTTTTCAAGTGCTGTGCCACTGAACTAAATCCCCAACCCCAGCTCTCTACCATTGAGCTACATCCTCAGTCCTTTTTTTCCTCCAGTTTTTTGTTTGTTTAGTTGTAGATGAACATAATACCTTTGTTTTTATGTAGTGCTGAGGATTGAACCCAGTCCCACACATGTGCTAGGCAAGGACTTTACCACTAAACTATGAGCCCAATCTATCCTCAGTTCTTTTTAAATTTTTTTTATTTTTTATACAGGGTCTTGTAAAGGCTGTCCTCAAATTTGGCAATCCTTATGCCTTAGACTCCCAGGGAGCTGGGATTAGAGGCATGTGCTATTAGGCTCAGCTTATAATTGATATTTTATTTTATTTATTTTTTTTTTAAAGAGAGAGGGACAGTGAGAGAGAAAGAGAGAAACAACTTTATTTAGTTTTTCACATGGCCTTAGTTGCTCCAACACTTGGTTGTGTATGTGGTGCTGGGGTTTGAACCCGGGTCCTCGTGCTTGCCAGGCAAGCACCAAAACTGCTGAGCCACCGCTCCAGCCCCTATAATTGATATTTTAAAGGAAATAAACAGCATGATTAGATGGCATTCTTACCAAATAAGTTGTTTTGGATGCTTTTAAGGTACTATACTTTTTGGACTGTTTGTTTGTTTTTTGTTTTTATTTATTCTTTTCCTTTCTTCTCTTCCTTCTGATTTCCTGCTTTTAATCTGTGGACTCAATAAGCATATGGTATTGTGAAATTGAGTTGGAATGTCTGAACAAGGAGCCAAGGAAAATTCATGTGAATTAAACATCTGAGCTGTTATGATGGATGGATATACATTTTGGTGTTTAGAGACTTGTTTTACCTCTGTGTATGTAACTACTTTTTGAATAGGTGACTTTATCAGCTAAATTGTAGAAAGTTTTTGGTTTATCCTAATTCAACCAAGGCTGAACAGCTTTGCCAAGAATATCATGATTCAGAAATTCTTTTTTTGGCCAGAGGTAGGGGTGGGGCTGGGGAGTGAATCCAGGGGTTCTTAACCACCAAGCCACATCCTCAGACCTTTTTGTTTTTTATTTTGCGACAGAGTCTCACAAATTTACTTAAGGCCTTGCTAAAGTGCTGAGGCTAGGTTTGAATTTCTTTTCTTTTTATTTTCTTTTTTTTTTTTTTTTTAAAGAAAGAGGGACAGTGAGTGAGAAAGACAATTTTTAAAATTTAGTTTTTCACGTGATCTTTATTGCCCTACACTTTGTTGTGTACATGCGTACTCAACCTGCTGGACAAGCGCCAGAACCGCCCAGCCACCGCTCCAGCCCCAGCTGGCTTTGAATTTGTAATCCTCCTTTCTTAGCCTCCAGAGTTGCTTGGATTACAGGTGTGCACCACCATGCCTGGCGTGGTTCAGAAATTCTTGAGGGTTTTCCTGAACATAACTTAGGGAGTAACATGGATTCTGTAAGGGAAGTAATTTAACAACTTTAACAATTTATTATAAACATAATAAATGTTAGGGATTTGCCAAGTATTAGATATATAAAAGTTGAAGTTGGTGCTGCAGCAGTGACTTGCTTGGCATGCCTGAGGACGTGAGTTCAGATCCCAGCACCAGAGTGTTGGAGCAATGAAGCTGCATGAAAAATTAAATAAAATTGATTCTCTCTGTCTCTGTCCCTCTCTCTCTTTAAAAAATAAAAAAGAAATGTTGAAGTTATTCTCAGATAAAATAGAAATCATGCTATTCTCTTTTTAAAAATGCTTATAGTTTCTAATATAACTTTGATTAAAATGCACACTCCTGGGCTGGAGAAGCGGCTCAGTGGTAGAATGTGAGGTGCCAGGTTTGATCCCCAGCACCACATTTACAAAGGAAAAATAAAAACCAGATGAAAAAGAAATTGACTTTCTCTCTCCAAAAAAAGAAAAAAAATTCACACTCCTTACTGTGGTTCTAGGTCTTGCTTCTTCCACCTCTCTTCCTTCACAGGTTAGCTATTGGGCCTTTGGCTTCCTCAAAGAAACTAAGATTTTATCTGACTCAAAATGTTTCCTTGTGTTATTCCTCTATGTTAGAATCATCACGTTCTCTACCCCTGCTTCCCTTTCTTTGCCTTCTGTTTTGTATTTGTCTTTGAGGTTTTATTTTCACATGTTATCTTGTCGGAAAAGCAATCCCTGTACTCTGTCTAGAATAAGTTCCTTTTTAGTCTTTTTCACCACTTAGTAGTACTTGATTTTTTTGTTTTTGTCAGTCTTACCTGAGACTATATATTTCATGAGGACAAGGACCATGCATATCTTAATTTACTGTCTGTATACTTTATGATGTAGAACAGTTCTACAAGATAATAACCATATTATTAATAGTATTTCACTTGATTTCTGAGATGCCACATTCTTTTTAATTTCCCTAATGTTCCTTCTCTCTCTTTCTCTCTTTTTTCTTTATGGTTCTGCGGATTGAACTCAGGAGTGCTGTACCATTGCTCTGCATCCCCAACTCTTTTTAAGATTTTTATTGTGAGACCCGGTCTCAGCAAGTTACCCAGACTGGCCTTGAACTTAAGAGTCCTCCTGCTTCAAGCCTCCCAAACTGAAGGCATTACTTTTATGTGACATCCCACCTGGCTTTTTTTCCATCTTAATTCATCCTTTTTTTTTTTTTCCTCCTTAATCCTTAAACTTTGGAGTTCCTTATGTATCAGTTCCCTGCTGTCTTCTCCCTCTATACCCAACTTTGTGGTGATATTCTGGTCTATGGATTTAATTATCTATACATGAATGACTCCTAAATAGCCTATGCCTGTATGTACAAATATCTATTTACTATCTCCATTGGAATGCTTATTGGAATCTCATATTCAACATATGCATAGCAGAATTTTTTGTTTCATATTTGCCAAGTCTCTCTCTTTCCTCTTCATTTCTGTAATTAGAAATTGTGTTCTTATAGTAGTTCAGGCTTCAAACTTTGGTGTCATCCTTGACTGTTCTCCTATCCAGACAATGAGTTGTCAGCACTACCTTCATCCAAAATTTGACTCCTTATTGCTTCTTACACTTTTACAGCCCACCATCACATCAATCCTGTGCTCCGTTATTACTGTTATTACAGCAGCCTCTTACATGTCTATTAGATAATGTATATCAGATTATGACATTCCTCTATTTAGAACCTTTTAGTGGTTTCTCATCTCACAAGGTACTTGACTGACCTTCCCCTTACCCAACACCTCTACCCTTTTTTTGCCTTTCTTACTGAGTCGTAGTCCCATCTTTTTTTTTCTTAACCATTCTAAGAACATTTCATCCACTTGCCTTTTTACTTGCTATTATCCTTTGCCTACAGTATTCTCCCAGATTGCTATATAGCTGTGTTAAATTCATATTCTTTTGGTATCTCCTCAAATATTAGAGAAGCCTTTCCAGACCTCTCTATCTAAAGTAATAACCTTGCATCTTCTCAGTCCTCCTTGCCTTGTTTTATATTTCCTCAAGTCATTATCACCATCTGACATTTGTTCATGAGGGTGAGGACTTTCTGTTCTATATTTTGAGATAGGGTCTGAGACTGACCTTGAACTTGGAATCCTCCTTCCTCGGCCTCCTAAACGCTGGTGATTACATAGGTGCACTGCCACATCTAGCCTCTGTTTTCTTTTCTTTTTGCTTTCAGTTATTTTAGGCATATACCCAAAAGTAAAATGATTGGATCATTTGGTAATCCTATTTTCAGTTATTTGTAGAGATGCTGGACTGTTTTCCATAGCTGCATCATTTTACATTCCCACCAACTGTATATAGGGCTTCAGTTTCTCCATTTCTCTATATCCTCTCTGACACTTGTTATTTTTGTTTTTCTTTTTTTTAATAGATAGTAGCCATCCTAATTGGTGTGAGTTGGTATCTCATTGTGGTTTTAATTCTTATTTACCTAATGATTAGTAATGAACATATTTTTTCATGTGTTTTTTGTCCATTTGTATATCTTTTTTTGGAGTAGTGTCTATTAAATTTTTTGTTCAATTTTATTTTATTTTATTTTTTTTCAAGATAGAGGGATAGTGAAAGAGACAGAGAAAGGGAGAAACAACTTTATTTAGTTTTTCTTGTGGCCTTAGTTGCTCTAACACTTAGTTGTGTACGTGGTGCTGGGGTTTGAACCCGGATCCTCGTGCTTGCCAGGCAAGCACCTAAACCACTGAGCCACCGCTCTAGCCCCATTTGTTCAATTTTAAATCAGGGTTTTTTTTGTTTGTTTTGTTTTTGAGTTTTTGCAGACTAGGTTCTACCACTTGTCCCCAAAACCAAACTGAAAAGGTAATGGTAAAAGGTAAGAAAACAATGAATATGGCCATACTGGGAAGACAAAGTGAAATCTAGTATCTGTGCCCTGACTTTGGGGTACTGACAGGAGTTTTAGATTTAAATAGAGTAAGAATTGAGGCAGGGAGTGAAAGATGTGTATAGTTAAGCAGTCTTGGTCAAACTGTGGAGTGATTGATCATTTTCTCAGTTCTGGTTCTGTGAGGTGACTCTGGGGATGTTCTTATCCTTAAGGGGGCAGTTTCTACTTGGTGCTCAGGATGTTTTATCTATCAGATCTGTGATTTTGGAAGGGGCAACTGAATTTCCATGAGATGATTGCTACTTCTTGGGTGAGGGGGGCAGTCTAATCATGGGTTGATGTGTCTGCCTCCTGTTGTTTCTGGAAGGTGTAAGACAATGACTGAAGACTTCTAGGCGCCACTCCAGGGATCTGAAGAAGGACACTGCCTTGTTCTGAAGGGGACTGGGGGGAGTGAGATAGGTTGGGTAAATTTGGGGCTAATAAACCTTGTATTATCATGTTATAGATGAACACTCCTTAAATGATTAACATGCCTTCATGTAGAGCACAGCAGAGACCTTAAACTGACACAGAGTTTAAGGTAATAAAGGAGGCAGATACAAAAAAGCAGCAGAGATGCCAAGCTTTATCCTGCCTTTAGTTACTTATAGGGCATCTGTTAGCCTCAGATGCACCGCTTTTTGCTTTTTTTAAGAGAGTGGGACAGTGAGACAGAAAAAGAGAGAATCAATTTTATTTAGTTTTTCATGTGGCTTTTGTTGCTTCAACACTGAGCTGAGTATGTGGTGCTGGGGTTTGAACCTGCATCCTCGCACGTGCCAGGCAAGCACCATAACCACTGAGTTACTGCTCTAGACTCCCATCACTAGCTCTTTATTTATTTTTTAAACAGATTCTCACTAAGTTGCCCAGGCTGGCCTCCTGCCTCTCAAGTAGGTGTGAATGAATCACCAAACCGAGCTAAAATTATTTTATGAATGTTTGCATATCAGAGTGGATTTACTTATCATTGAAACCATATTTCCCATCAAGTACTTGTATTTTCTATATTTCAGTAGATATATACAGTACATGCTAGCAGGAGTGGAATTATGGAAGAAGATGGTAGAACAGTCCGGTTGTTAATGTTGCCAGTGCTTGCTTGGATGCTGTCCTAGCTCGGTGAGGACATGTTTGCCTCTAGGGCAGAGGGCAGACACTCTGGGGTCTCACTGGAGCAGATGGTAATAGGAGTCTCACCTATGCAGTTACGTTGCTCACACTTTCTTCAGAGCATGTGGGTGTGTCTTAGCTTGCATCATCAGAGGTTTCTGTTGGAAGATGTAGAAGTTTTGATGTTTACCCTTTATAAGGTGTTGTTCTTTGGCCTCCTTAAGTATGAAACCAAGGAACAGGTGTGGCCCCAAAATAAGAATATCAGAAAGCATGGGTAAATGACTTGGAAGCAGGGCAGGATGATCTGCAGATGGGTGAGTGTACCAGTGGCCCCACTCTTACCTTGGTGAGCTAGCAGGGGCAGGAGCTAGGATACCTGGATTGGGGAACAGGGAGACAAAGACAGGATTGTAGACAAGAGAATGGGATTTGGGCTTCTCCCAAGCTAAGGTGCTTTGAGTGGGTGGTGAAAGAATGAATCTTGCTCCTCCTGTGTCTTGTGCCTCCAACAGAGCCAGGGAGACAGGCTCGTTGACGGGAGGCCTGTCTGCATCAGAGCTGGGTAGCTAGTGTCATCCTCCTTACCTTTTCTCTGGCAAGCCAACTGTTCCCGTGGTGTAGCATATATTACCTTGATTATTACAGCCCTTCAAAGGAGAACACAGGCCCACTGAGGTGTACTTTCCTTGATTGTAACTGTTGGAGTGGGAATAGCTGGGAGAACCACAGCTGGGGTTTGAGTGTGCAAGACGTATCTTCTGAATCAAGGTGCCTGGCAGCTAGGCCCTGGCCTAGTGAAAGAAGAAAGCCTCTGTGGTTGGAGGTTTTCTACTTCCCTTAACACAGGACGGTCAAATCAGCATCTCTTCTTCTCCTAAAGCCCATCTTACCAAGACCCTTTTAATTGGGCTGTCAGGAGCACACGCCCAGCAGGAAGCTGCTTCTACGAGGTGGGCCACATTCTGCATAGAGCTGATATTTCACTTCTGCATGTGCCATGTGAGGGGAACCTCTGATTGCGGAGATCAGGGCAGAAGAATACCAGGGTTCCATGCCAGGTTCACAAGAAAGAACAGAGGCTAGCACCTGCTGGTCTGTCGAGCACTGACAAGAAGTAACAATATTCTCCCTCTGTACCCTCCTACGGGGGCAGTGCATACAGTGAAAGGTGTCTTCCTGGAGCAAATACCAGTAGCAAGTGGCTTTGTGCAGTAGATTTTTTTTTTTTAAGAAAGAGGGACAGTTGAGAGAGACAGAGAAAGAGAGAAACAAGTTTATTTAGTTTTTCACATGGCCTTTGTTGCTCCAACACTTAGTTGTGTATGTGGTGCTGGGGTTTGAACCCGGGTACTTGTGCTTGCCAGACAAGCGCTGAAACCGCCGAGCACCGCTCCAGCCCCTGTGCAGTAGATGTTTGAGATTACTGGCATATAGACCCAGCTACACCTTTCCGGCTGCCCTTGTGCCTCTGTCCTTCAGGAGTGACACATGACCTATGGAAGCACCATCAGGAGTGACACACATGACCTGTGGAATCAACTTTCTTCACAGGTGCTAGCTATTATATCATCCCTTGCCCTGCCCATGGCTTTAAGTTGACACCTAGACTGTGTCTCATTGGAGGGCCTGGGAACCTGTGGAAAGGTGTGCCACACCTGGTGTCAGCCCCTGTTGTCATTAGCTACTGCAAAGGCAGCTTTTTATCCTGCCTTCTTTACTTTTTTTTTTTTTTTTTAAGAGAGAGAGGGACAGTAAGAAAGAATCAGTTTTATTTAGTTTTCCATGTGGCTTTTGTTGCTCCAACACTTCATTGTGTACATGGTACTGGAGTTCGAACTCATGGCCTCACACATGCCAGGTAAGTGCCATAACTGCTGAGCCACTGCTCCAGCTCCTCGTGTGACTTTTGTTGCTCCCACCCTTTGTTGTGTACGTGGTACTGGAGTTCAAACCTGGGTCCTTGCACATGCAAGACAAGCACCTTAACCACTGAACCACCACTCCAGCCCGAGAGAATCAGTTTTATTTAGTCTTTCATGTGGCTCTCGTTGCTTCAAGATTTTGTTGTGTACGTGGTCTGGCGTTTGAACTCGCATACTCGCACTTGCCAGGTAAGCGCCATAACCACTGAGCCACTGCTCCAGCCCCAAGTCTTTTTGTTGTTGTTGTTTTTTAAGAGGGACAGTGAGAAAGAATCAGTTTTCTTCAGTTTTTAATGTGGTTTTCATTGCTTGGACACTTAGTTGTATATGGTGCTGTTGTTCAAACCCGCGTCCTCATACATGCCAGGCAAGTGCCATAACTGCTGAGGCACTGCTCCAGCCCCTGCCTCTTAAGTCTTAAATGGAGTAACCACTTTTACAAATAATGTTTTAGAAGAAGATGTGCATAATGAAATTTTATTTATTTTCATATTGACAAAGAAGATCAATGTTTTCTGGGAGCTGCAGGGAGGAAGAGTGAAGAATGACTGCTAATGGTATCGCTGGAAAAGTGATATCACCAGAAGATGGTTCTGAGGAATTATCAGGGAAGGGGAGGGGATTAACTCAGATAAGTTGGAGTCCTTGAGCTATGTGATAGAAATAAATTTCAGCATGTATCAGTAGAGGAACAGAAAATTTTTTTAGGAAAGTAAGGAATGCACATTCAAGGGAGAATTCCAGCAACCATCTTTAGAAAGAGAAATGTGTTTTTTGGGTTCCTAACTTTTTTTTTAAGCTTTTTTTTTTTTTTTTTTTTTTTTTAAAGAGAGAGGGTCAGTGAGAGAGACAGAGAGAAACAACTTTATTTAGTTTTTCACATGGCCTTAGTTGTTCCAACACTTAGTTGTGTAGGTGGTGCTGGGGTTTGAACCTGGGTCCTCATGCTTGCCAGGCAAGCGACGAAACCGCTGAGCCACCACTCCAGCCCTCCCCCCCCTTTTTTTTTAAGAGAGAGAGGGATAGTGAGAGGGAGAAAAAGAATTTTATTTAGTGTTTTATGTGCTTTTCGTTGCTCCAACTTTGTTGTGTACATGGTGCTGGGGTTCAAACCTGTGTCCTCATGCATGCCAGGCAAGGGCTGTAATCACTGAGCCACTACTCCAGTCCCTGGGTTCCTAAGTCTTTCAAAGGAAACTTGGTGAGAGGTGGATATGAGAAGGTGTGTAAGGATGATATCAGTTTGGTGGTTCCCAGGATCCTTAGACTAAAGTGGTCTTCATTATCTGATTGGCAGATAACATTGGAAAGTCCCCTTGTATCTACCAACGTTATAAGTTTCTTAAAATATCTTTCTTCATTCAACTTATTTATTGGTGGGCTCATTAATAGTGCACAAGTTAAATGGGTGAATTTGTGGTGACTTTAAGTTTTTCCTCAGAGAAAAACTGTCTTGGGGAGTGATAAACTTAGAAGGGTATGCAGAACTTCAAGATTGTATTTCCTAGTCTTTCCTCTTTTTGTCTACTTTCTGCCTATTTGTATTTCTTCTATCCTGCCTCTCTGGGTTTGGAGTTTCTTTTGGGGGTGATGAAAATATGGAAATTAGGGTTGGGGATATAACTTAATAGAAGAGTACTTGCCTAGTGTGCCTGAATTCCATCCCCAGCACAACACACACACACACACACACACAATTAGATAATGGTAATGGTTTTGCAACTTTGTGAGTATAATAAAACTCTCCAAACTGCACTCTTTAAAGGGATATAGTTGGGGGCTCAGCGGTTGCAGTGCTTGCCTGGCATGTGCAAGGACCTATATTCTAACCCCAGCACCACATACACAAATAAGTGTTAGAGCAATGAAAACCAAATGAAAAACTAAATAAAATTGATTCTCTCTCCCTCTCTCTTTCATTGTCCCTCTCTTAAAAAAAAAGAAAGAAAGAAACATCTGTGGTGTATAAATTATATCTCAGGAAGGCCTTCATAAAAATGGTGTTTCACCATATTGAAATGTAGTAATCTCATGAAACTGTGAATAGGGAAATACCTAATGAGCTTCATTCATTATGGACAAATTTAAGATTCATATCATGGTGATAAGGAAACAGACTGAAATATCAAGTATAACCCATGTAGAGGATCCCTTAATCATTATTTATTACTTGATAAGTATAAAATTAACAGTCATTCTGGATTCCTTCTACCTGAATCTCTCTGTCATGAATCTCTCCCTTGTATTTTCCACTACCAGTTAAGGTTCTTAACATTCTTTCATCTGAACTATGTATATAGGCCTTCCAACTTGATATGGTTTTTTATGTTTCGTTTATTTCCATTTTTCTATCACAGTGCTGCTAGAGTTAGTTTCATTCAACTGAAGCTAATCTTGTTACTTACTTTTTTCTTTTTTTTAACCAAGAGGGACAGTTAGAAAGAATCAGTTTTATTTAGTTTTTCATGTGGCTTTCATTGCTCCAACACTTTGTTGTGTACGTGGTGCTGGGGTTTGAACCTGCATCCTAGTACATGCCAAGGAAGCGCTGTAAGCGCTGAGCTACCTCTCCAGCTACTTTTTTTTTTTTTTTTTTAAAGGAGAAGGGGAGAGAATTTTACTTATATTTTCATTTGGTCTTCATTGCTCCAACACTTAGTTGTGTATGTGGTGCTGGGATTTGAACCTGGGTCCTTGTGCATGCCAGGCAAGTGCTCCAACCCCAGACTTTCGTCATTTTTATTAATTTTTGAACAGTACATTCACATGATTCAAAAGGTACAAAACTTGTGAAAACCCACATGTACCTATATTCTAACATCCAGTTTACTTGTCAGCATGCAGCCAGTATTAACAGTTTTGTATGTTCTTTCAAAGAGTTTTTTTTTTTTTTTTTTTTTTTTTTTTTTTTTTTTTTTTTTTTTTTTTTTTTTTTTTTTTTTTTTTGCATTGCTGGGTTTGGAACTCAGGTCCTCTTCTTACGCTAGACAAGCACTCTGATACTTGAGCAAGTGCCCCATCTCTCTTGCATATGCGTATATTTTCTATGCTTTTCTAAAATATAATTTTTTTTATTTATTTATTTTGTTTTTATGTAGATGGTAGAATGCTATACCCGTTAATCTTGTATCTTTTATTTTCCCTCCAGCTTCCTACTTTGGATATCATTCTACATCACAATGTTTTTTCAGACTTTACTGTGTTTCAGTTTCCTGGAGGGCTATTATATCGGATTGCTGAGCCAGTCCTACGCTCAAAATTTATTATCTTACAGTTCTATATTAGTTTCTGAACCACATTTGAATTTTGGTTTTTTTTTCTTTCCTTCTCACATCCTTTGTTGCTCCTTAGTTCTTAATCTGTTGGGCTGGAGCTCTGTGGAATTGTGCTTTCCTGACATGCATGAGGACCTGGGTTCAAACCCAAGTATATATATATACAGCCAAATGTCAAAGCAATAAAAATCAGATGAAAAACTAAATAAAATTGATTCTCTCTTTCCTTCCAAAAAAAAAGAAAAAAAGGAAAGAAGAAACAGTTTACTTACCTCTTGTTAATGTTCCATTGTAGTTTACGCTACATTCTTTAGCAGGCTCTTTGCTTTAAAAAATTTTTTTTTTATTTTGAGCTGGATGTGATGGTGGATATCTATAATCCTAGTTATTCAGGAGACTGAGGCTGGAGGATCACAAATTCAAGGTCAACTTGGGCAACTTAGACCTCATCTCCAAATAAAAAATAAAAAGGGTTGAGGTTGATTATCAGTTGTAGAGTGCCTCTGGTTTCAGTTCCCAGTACTGGGGCGAAACACACACACACACACACACACACACACACACACAAAACCAAAAAGCCATTTTGTTTTGAAATAATTTCTGCTTACAGAAAGTTTAAAAAAGTTAACAGATAGTTCAAGTATACCCTTTACTCAGCTTCTAATAATATTGTCACCTTATAAGCTCTAACACTATGATCAAACCCAAGAAGTTAATATTGGTACAATACAGTTAACTAAATACAAACCTTATTTAAAATGCTTCCCCTGTGAATGTCCTTTTTCTGTTCCAGTATCCAATCTAAGATCCTTCTACATTTAGTTGTTGTTGTCTCATCAGTATTTCTCATTCATTCCTGGTCTTCATTTTTTTTTATGAGGACTGGTGATTTATTAGTAGAACGCCTCTCATTTGAGTTTGTTTGATGTTTTCTCATTATTAAATTGAGGTTGTGCTTTTTTTTTTTTTTTGTAAGAATACCATGGGGGGTGTCCTGCTTCCAGGTACCCCTCTGCCCTGCGGAGTCTCTGCTCTTCTTCCTAAATAAGTCCTACTCCTTTTACTCCAAAAAAAAAAAAGGATACCATAGGGGCTGGAGCAGTGGCTCAGCCGAGGCTCATCTGTATTGTGCTTGCCTGGAATGCATGAGGGACCTGGCTTTGAAATTCAGTACCACATACTCAAATGAGTGTTGGAGCAATGAAAACCAGATGAAAAACTAAAATAAAATTGATTGTCTTTCTTTCTCTTTTTCTATCTTAAAAAACAAACAACAAGAATACCATAGAAAAAGCTGGGTTGTGTTGACATATACCTTTAATCCCAGCAATTTGGGAGGAGGAAGCAGGAGGCTTACAGGTTTGAGGCCAACCTCAGCAACTTAGCAAGTCCTGTCTCAAAAAATAAAAGCAGGGGATGTAGCCCCTGGATTCAATCTCTAATACCCCCCCCAAAAGCAATTTGTGTATTACCTCAGTTATATGAGATACTGTCGTTATCAGCTCATCAGATATCTTATATGTGCTTTGTTTCTGGACCTTGGATTCTACCATTCTAGTAGTTTGTCTGTGTCATAGTAACAAACTCTGGGGGTTTTATTTTTTTTTCTGCAGTGCTTAGGAATTAAACCCATTTATTTTTTTATTTATTTTAATCAGATTTTTTAATGGAGTTTTTCACATGGCTTTCGTTGCTCTGACAGTTAGTTGTGTACATGGGTGCTGGAGCTTGAACCCGTGTACTTGCCCATGCCAGGCAAGTGCTATAACCGCTGAGCCACAACTCCAGCCCTGAATTAAACCCATTTAAAATGTGATATTCACAGAATTGTGCAGCTATCACCACACTCAATGTTAGAATGTTATGTTCTATATCAATAATTTTCCTGAAAAGAAACCCAACATCCATTAGTAGTCACTCTCCATTTTCCCTAAAACTCTTTCTTTGTGTGTGAGGGTTTTTTTTTTTTTTTTTTTTTGGCAGTACTGGGGATGGAACCCAGGGCCTCATGCATGCTACACAAGTGCTCTACCACTGAGCTACAACCCCCAGCCCAGATGGTTGCTTATTTAATTATTTATTTTTTTAAAGAGAGAAAGAATCAAGTTTATTTTTTTCATCTATCAGTTTTTCTGACACTTAGTTGTGTATGTGGTGCTGGGTTTGAACCCTGGTTCTTGCACATGCTAGGCAAGCACTCTACCGCTGAGCCACAATTGCTGCTCCACAAAGATGAATTCTTGATGACTTGACTGCAGAGGAGGGAATTAGCAGTGTTAATCATAAAATTTTGTGAAAGAAATCTTAAATTTAACTACAAAGAAACTAAGGTTTAGATTAAATGATGTGACTAAGAGCTCAAGTTAATGGCAGAGGTAGATTAGGTTCTGGCTCTCCTGAGTTTGAGTCTATAATCCTTTGTGTTAATAAATCTAGTGTGTAAGCCTGGCTGTGGCAAGAGGATTGTAGGTTCAAAGCCAGCCTTAGTGACTTAGCGAGGTCTTAAGCAACTTAGCAAGACCCTGTCTCAAAATAAAAAGGGCTGAGGATGTTGCTCAGTGGTTAAACCCCCCTAGGTTCTAACCTCAGCATACACCCCACACACACAAAAAATATACCTAGTGTGTATACATGTACTAAAAATTGCCTTTTAGGCCAGAGATATTACTCAGTGATATAGCATGTACTTACCATATGCAAAGGTTCTAGCTTCAAACTTGTACAAAACAAAAGCAAAAAACAAGGACTTGTTGATACAGGACAGTAGTAGAGTGCCTTCCTGCTATGTGCAAGGTCCTGGGTTCCACCCCCAGCACTGCAAACAAAAACAAACTCCCTGCCACTCCCCAGCAACAACAAAAACAGATTTTAAAGATTGTGTTGTATCCTTTACTCCATTAACCTGCAAATCCCAAATGAGATTCAATTTATATGATTATATCATCCTATAATACTGTTTTTTAGAATTACAGGTGTGATCATCTTTTTTTGTAAAAGTGTTTATCTTCAGACCACATTTTAAGATTATCATTTAAAAATGTGATAATAAGGAAAAATAAAATTATTCAGTTATATAAATATGTACTTATATGAGTCTGCAGAAATAACTAGATGTATTTAAATAATCAACTCTTTAATGAAACTAATAACATTCATTGTACTTTCCAGTTTTTTCTCTGAAGATTATTGTTGCTATTTGCTTTTTCATCTAGTAATTTATACACCTAATTTCTTGTTTACTTTTTTTTTGGCTCCCCCCAATAGATCTTGAGCCAGATGATTGTGCATCCATTTACATCTTTAACGTAGATCCACCTCCATCTACTTTAAATTCACAACTTTGCTTACCACATCATGGATTACCGTCTCACTCTTCTGTTTTGTCATCACCGTTTCAACTCCAAGGTCACAAAAACTATGAAGGAACTGGTGATGTTCCTGAATCCAAATACAACCCATTAGGTGGTCCCAAACCCTTTGAGTGCCCAAGTATTCAAATTACTTCTATCTCTCCTAACTGTCATCATGAAGCAGATGCACATGAAGATGACCTCCATCTAAATGACCCTGAAAGGGAATATTTGGAAAGGCCTTCTAGAGATCATCTCTATCTTCCTCTTGAGCCATCCTACCGGGAGTCTTCCCTTAGTCCTAGTCCTGCTAGCAGCATCTCTTCTAGGAGCTGGTTTTCAGATGCATCTTCTTGTGAATCGCTTTCACACATTTATGATGACGTGGATTCAGAGTTGAATGAAGCTGCTGCCCGTTTTACTCTTGGATCCCCTCTGACTTCTCCAGGTGGCTCTCCAGGAGGCTGCCCTGGAGAAGAGTCCTGGCATCAACAGTATGGCCTTGGACCCTCCTTGTCACCCAGGCAGTCTCCTTGCCACTCCCCTCGATCCAGCATCACTGATGAGAACTGGCTGAGCCCCCGGCCAGCCTCAGGACCCTCGTCCAGGCCCACTTCCCCCTGTGGAAAACGCCGGCACTCCAGTGCTGAAGTTTGTTATGCTGGGTCCCTTTCACCCCATCACTCACCTGTTCCTTCTCCTGGTCACTCCCCTAGGGGAAGTGTAACAGAAGATACCTGGCTCAGTGCTTCTGTCCATAGTGGATCAGGCCTTGGCCCTGCACTTTTTCCGTTTCAGTACTGTGTAGAGACTGATATCCCTCTGAAAACAAGGAAGACTTCTGAAGATCAAGCTGCCATACTACCAGGAAAATTAGAGCTCTCCTCAGATGATCAAGGGAATTTATCACCATCCCGGGAGACTTCAATAGATGATGGCCTTGGATCTCAGTATCCTTTAAAGAAAGACTCATCTGGTGACCAGTTTCTGTCAGTTCCTTC
Organism: Aplodontia rufa; assembly: GCA_004027875.1. NCBI lineage: Eukaryota > Metazoa > Chordata > Mammalia > Rodentia > Aplodontiidae > Aplodontia > Aplodontia rufa. Next base: position 18,885 of record PVKS010007132.1, on the reverse strand, counting down.
ACCCTTCACTTGGAATAAACCAAAACCTGGCCACACACCTATATTTCGGTGAGTTCACAGAAATGGCTACTGTTGACTTTTCATGGTTACGGGTCATTGGTGGCAATGGTTTGAGCATTTCTGCTTCTCTCCCCACCCCCCAATTCCCTCTCTTCCTCCCTCCCCTCTTCCTCTCTTCCCTTCTCACTTTCTCTCCCTTTTAATTTTTTTAAAAATAATTTATACTGGACAAATAAATTGGAAATCCATTTTTATTTTCCTTAAAGTCTTAAAAGTAGATAGGCTAAAGTTGTGATTGTAAAGGTACATAGGTGTCAGGCATGATGGCACACACTTGTAATCCCAGCTACCTCCTGAGACTGACAGGAAGATTCCAAGCTCAAGGCCAGCTTGGGCAATTTATGGAGACCCTGTCTCAAATAAAATTTTAAAAAGAACTGGGGGTATGTCTCAGTGGTAGAATACTTTCCTACCGTGTGTGAGGGTCTGGGTTCAAGTCACAGTGACTAACACACACATGTTCGTGTACACACACACACACACACACACACACGTATATAGGTAATGAATTCTATAAATTACATTGAAAGATTCCCCAGCGGCTGGAGCAGTGGCTCAGTGGTTGGAGCACTTGCGTGGCATGCATGGAGGGGAGGACCCAGGTTCAAACCCCAGCACCACATACACAACTAAGTGTCCGAGAAACAAAGTCCAGATGAAAAAATAAATAAAATTGATTAAAGGGCTGGAGTGCTGGCTCCGCAATTACGGTGCTTGCCTGGCATGCACGAGGACACAGGTTCAAACCCTAGCACCAGGTACACAGTGAAGTATCTGAGCAGCGAAAGCCACATGAAAAACTAAGTAAAATTGATACTCTTTTTTCTTCTCTCACTATCCCTCTCTCTTAAAAAAAAAAAAAAAAAGATTCCCTAGAGGAGTTTTCTTACCTAGAAAATTCTTCTGGTAAAAGGTAGATTGTAGTATGAATTATATTACAGATAAAACTAGGAATAAATTTAACTATATTTTTAAGAGCTCAGATTCCCTTGTCATATGAATTATATTACAGATAAAACTAACTGGGAATAAATTTAACTATATTTTTAAGAGCTCAAATTCCCTTGTCAAGTTTGTGGCAAGCATTTTTCCCCCCATAATTTTTTTTGTTGACTGACTAGGATCTTCATTGATTGTGTTACCAAGGCCAACCCAACCCTCCTTCTTCAGCCTCCTAAGTAGCTGGGACTACAGGTACTCACGATAGTACCTGACCTTAATAATTTACTCTTTGACTCTCAACTTTATAAATTTATGATTTTGTTGTTTTTGTAGAGAAATTTAAAATTTTTTGTATTCATATTTATCTTTTCCTTTTTGACTTTCTGTTATATTTGAAAGTCTTATCCCCTTTCTAAAATAATTAAAGTTAAAAATCTAGCTTTCAGGGTTGGAGCGGTGGCTCAGCGGTTTCGGTGCTTGCCTGGCAAGCACGAGGACCCGGGTTCAAACCCCAGCACCATGTACACAACATGGAGCAACGAAGGCCATGTGAAAAACTAAATAAAGTTGTTTCTCTCAAAAAACAAAAAACAAAAAAAAACTAGCTTTCAGGGGCCAAAGCAGTGGCTCAGCAATATCACACTTGCCTGGCATGCACAAGGACCTGGGTTTGAACCCCAGCACTACATGTACAACTAAGTGTTGGAAAAACAAAAATCAGATGAATGAATAAATAAAATAAAATTCTCTCTCTCTCTAAAAAAAAATATATATATAGCTTTCATGCGTGTTTCTAATAAAGTTTTGTATCATTTATCCATTTTATATAACATGAGTGATATTTATATCCATTATATATTTGAATCTTGGATCCAGCTGAAATATATTTTGGTGTAGGGAGTGAGAAATAGTATAATGACTTTATTTTCCAAGTTGCTTGTCAGTTATCACAGTACAATTTAAAGACTCAATCTAGTCTATAATTGATTATAAAATATAGCACATTAAGTTCTTACATAAAGTTGTATCTGTTTAAGGTATTTAATTTTATGTTTTTCCATTGGTATGAATGTTCATCTTTGGAATCCTTATCTTTCAAAAAATATAATTTGGAATTGTGGGATTGATAATATCTTTGAACCTATCAATCTGCTTCTGAAGTTTACCTTAATCTGTGGGTTCTTTTTTCTTTTTCTTTTTTTTCTGAAAGAGAGAGAGAGAATAGAGAGAATCAACCTTACTTAGTTTTTCATGTAGCTTTTGTTGCTCTGACACTTAACCTGTGTATGTGGTGCTGGAGTTTGAACCCGGGTCCTTGCATATGCCAGGCAAGCGCTGTAACCCCTGAGCCACCACTCCAGCCCCTCTGTGGGTTTTTTCAAGCCTGCATAGCAACTATAGAATTTAAAGTTGATTAAGTTGTGATGTTGTTTCAGACTAACGAAAATTAATACCTTTGAACTTCATGGTGGAAAGACTTAAGTGAGGCTAAGGATATTGAAGGAAAAACAGTGTAATAATTTAGTTAGTTATAGTAGGATTGATACCATTTTAGAAATTAAAAGGGACCTTAAAAGTCCCATTTTCACCAACCACTAAGACTTTGTTCCTTTTTAATACTTATTACTATAGTTTTGGGTCCATTAACATTTGACTTGTAGACTTAGGTTATTTTCTGATTCTGTACTTTCAGTGTTAATATATCTAAATGAAACTTCAGCCTTTTAAGTTGTTTAAATTTTCTCATTGATGAAGTAAACTATTGACATTGAAAGATGTTACAGATGCCTTATTTTTTAGCTAAATATGTATTGAAATTAAAATAATATCTCAAATTATAATATATTCCTGAATATAAGAACTTTTTCATACAGATGAGAAAAAGAGTAGTAGAAGGTGAGGGAAGCAATATGTATAATAGACTGACTCCCACTGATTTATACCTGGGAGGGAGAAATGTATGTATGAGGCAAAAAAGAGAAATTTTTATTCTTAAAGAGATATTGGTGTACATACAAACATGTGCATCTTTGTTTTAAGAAATCGAATTACTCTAGCATGCACAAGGCCTCGGAGTTCAATGCTCAGCCCTGCAAAGGAGAAAAAAAAAATCGAATTACTGCTCTTTGGATTGCTTTGGTAATTAAGTATACCTGGTTGAGAAACAGTTATACTTTTACAAATTATTAGAATGCATTCTTTTCAAACAAAATCTGGGAAATCAAAAAGTAGATAAAATAGATTTTAGTCTTCAAATTAAAAAATAAAAGTATTATTTAAAAAGCATCTATCATAACCAATGTTGTAACTTAACTATGTGAAGTTTTATTTTGGAATACTTTGTTTCAAAGATCACAGGAAGAGATGTTGGTACTGGCAAAGAAGTGATTTGAATCACTGCTTGGCAATAATAGCATGCTGAAATGCATCTTTGTGTGTTTTGTTTATAGCACATCTTCGTTACCTCCACTAGATTGGCCTTTACCAACTCACTTTGGACAATGTGAACTGAAAATAGAAGTACAACCTAAAACTCATCATCGAGCCCATTATGAAACAGAAGGTAGCCGAGGCGCAGTAAAAGCATCTTCTGGGGGACATCCTGTTGTGAAGGTATGAGAGTTGTGGGGTTGTTTTGCACATACTTATTATGGTAGAAGAGTTTATTCATTTAGGTACTACATAGCTCAGAGAGAGAAAACTCAAATCAGGAGAACCTCTGTTTTCTGTACTTGTTGATATGGTTACATTTTTCTATTGAGTTTTCTTTGATATTCTCAAAGATATTCTTCCTGATTGATTTTGTAGCTGCAGGAACTCTGGGGAAAGAAGATTGTGGTTCATTGAAGCATAGTGCATTAGTCAACTTTCCATCACTGAGACAAAATACATAAGACAATCAATTGTGACAAAACATGTGAGATAATCAACTTATAGAGAGGAAAGCTTTATTTTGGTTCACAGTTTTGGAGGTTTCAGGCCATGGTCAATTAAGCTATTACCGTTAGGCCTGTGGCAAAATAGTGCATCATGGCTAAAGTGTGGTAGGAGAGGCAGCTGACGTCATTGAAACTGGGAAGTGGAGAGAGAGAGAGAGAGAGAGAGGAGTCTCGGTCCTAATATCCCCTTCACTGGGATCACACCCTCAGTGACCCAGCTTCTTCCTACTGGGCCTTACCTCTTAAAGGTTTCACTACCTCCTAATAGTGCCACAGACTGGCAACCAAGCCTTTAACACATGGGCCTTTGGTGGACACCTGGCAGAACTCTTGACTCTTATATGCTGTTCTTCTATTTAAGAGTTCTTAAAAGATCTAGGGTCAGATATGGTGGCACATGCTCAAAATCCCAGTAACTCAGAAGGCTGAGGCAAGATGACTGCAAGTTGGAGACCAGTCTTGGCAACTTAGCAAGACCCTGACTCAGAATAAAAAATAAAAATGGTTGGGGCTGGAGCTGTGGCTCAGCAGTTATAGAGCTTGCACTGCATGTGTGCATCCGCATGTTTGAATCCTAGCACCGTGTGCACAGCAGAGTCTCAGAGCAATGAAGGCCATATGAAAAACTAAATAAAATAAAAATTGATTCGCTCTCTTACTGTCCCTCTCTCTTTAAAAAGAAATAAATAAATAAAAATAAAAAGAGTTGAGTGCTCTTGGGTTAAATCCCCAGTACTGCCAGGGAAGAAAGAGAGATATCAAGATATCGATCTCATTGTTTCAGGTTTACATAGTATAAATTGACTCCCTGCTCTGAATTTTCATGCTTATTTTTTTCTTTCAGATTTATTCCCACCTTCCCACCTGTTTGTTTAACCTTAAATAAACCTGTTTGTTTAGTCCCATATCTAGTTGGATGCTCATTACTAGTTTGTTATTTTTGTGTGTGAGTTTTTTCCCCAAAAACATATTTCACATTTCTTCTTTTGTTATATAAATATCAGTTTAACCCTTTAATGTAAAAATATAAATGTTTTAAGAGGATCTTTGTTATTATTTGTACAAATTCACAAACAGTACAATTAATTCATAAAGGTCTCTGGATTTCTTTAACTCTGTGGTCTCACATGTTGCTGTAGAACTACTAGTTCAGTTTGATTTATTTAAGTTTTGTTGTTTAGAAGGTATTTGAATTCTGTGTTCCTTGGGTTCTTTTATGTTTGACAATGTGTGTTTATTGTCTTTATATACACAAACATCAGAATGGCTATAAGTAATAAACTTATGTCACCCATTTTGGCTCTTAGAACTACATAGATAGTACTATAGTGGAGAAACATTATACTGGAGTGATTTTTCAACCATTACAATGTACAAACCATCATCTCTTATACCAGACATACTTTATGATTTATCATTTTTACTTTATTCATAGTTCCTGACAAAGAGAGATTTACATTTTAGGCAAGTTTTAAATTATTTGTAGCAAGAAATATCAGGAAAATACAACATAAGAATTCTGTCACCTGGATTGGGTGCAGTTGTGCATGTCTGTAGTCACAGTTACTTGGGAGATGAGGCAAGAGGATCTGTTGAGCTCAAAAGTACCAGGTTATCCTGAGCAACATCAGCAAGACCCTATCTCTTTAAAAAAAAAAAAAAAAAACCAAGAGAGACAGAAAAAATGAAATTCTGTCATTTGCAATTATTATTTAGCTTTTCATGTGGCTTTTGTTGTTCTGAGACTTCGTTGTGTACGTGGAGCTGGGGTTTGAACTCGAGTACTCACGTATGCTGGGCAAGCACTGTAACTGCCAAGCCATCATTCCAGCTGTCATTTACAATTAAAGTCCTATTTTGTTGTTAAACCAGAGTTTATTTCAAGTTGATTGTTTGATTAAGGATACGGATCCTTTGCTTAGTTCCCTGGACTTTTTTGCAATACTGGAATTGGAACCCCAGGATGAGCTACATCCTCAGCCTTTTTTATTTTTTGAGATGGTCTCACAGAGTTGCTGAGGGGCTCACTAAGTTGCTGAGACTGCCCTTGAATTTACTATCTTGCCTCAGTCTCCCAAGTCACTGGGATTACAGGCATGCTTCACTGTGCAAGCAGTTTTGTTGTTTCTTTTTTCTTTTTCTTTCTTTCTTTTTTTTGTATTTTTGACCTGTCTTGAAAGGAAAGAATTTTTTTTTTTTTACAAGTGCATATATAGACAAAAGTCTTTTGGGGGATTCATGTGATTTGTTTCCACAGTTTTCCTTTGATTAAAAATCCTTTCCCTGGGGCTGGAGCTATGGCTTAACGGTTATAGCGCTTGCCTGGCTTGCACTAGGATGCTGGTTTGAACCCCAGCACCTCGTACTCAATGAAGTGTTGGAGCAATAAAAGCCATGTGAAAAACTAAATAAAATTGATTCTTCCTCACTGTCCCTCTCTCTTTTAAAACAAACAAACAAAAACAAAAGGATTCCCTCCTTAAAGGGGAGACTAACTGCTGATACCATTAATATTTTTATATTCATTCTTCTTGTGAATGCCCTACTTTTTCTAACTTCTTGCTTGAAGAATTATTTCATGATACTTTATTTTTTTATTTTTATTTTTTGAGAGAGAGAGAATCAATTTTTATTAAGTTTTTTTTCACATGGTTTTCGTTGCTCTGACACTTAGTTATGTACATGGGTTGCTGGGGTTTGAACTCGTGTAGTTGTACATGCCAGGTAAGCGCCGTAACCACCGAGCCACCGCTTCAGCCCCATGATACTTTAAATGATGAATTTAAATCAGAATCTTCCAGATACTGATGATTCTTTGCCAGTCTTTTTCAATGCCTCTGATCCTCGCTTTCAGTGTGAGAGTCCTTCTTCCTTCATGTAAAATATTTTTCTCTATAACATAGCCATATACATTTCCTATTCCATTTGTTTTGTCCCTTACTTCAGTGATTCCAGTTACTGTTCAGACATTGAGTTATCTTTGTTTACCCTCAATGTCTGTGTTCTCTTCTTTGGGTGCTTTAGTGTCATTTCTTAACTTATTGAGATTTTTAAAAATATCCCTCTGTATTACTGACTGATTGTTGCTTAATATTTCTGATTAACTTAGCCAGGCACAGTGGTGCACACCTGTAGTCCCAGGAGGCTGAGACAGGAGGATTGCAAGTTCAAAGCCAACTTCAGCAACTTAGTAAGGCCCTTAGTAACTTAGCAAAATCCTATCTCAAAATAAAATATACAAAGGGCTGGGTTGTGGCTCACGTGTTTAAGTGCCCCTGGATTAAATCCCTGGTACCCCCCTCAATATATTTCTAATTGACTTATGAGATCTGCATTTGTGTTTTGAATTTTAGTTTGATTCCTTGGCTCCATTTGTTACTCATTTGGTATTTTATCATTATATTTAGCCTTTTGATTTCTTTTCTTTCTTTTTTTTTTTTTTTTCAGGGCTGAGGACCGAACTCAGAGCCTTTGATTTCTTGAATTTGTATTCAGTTCTTTTTTTTTTTTTTTTAAAGAGAGAAGGATGGAGAGACAGACAGAGAGAATCAACCCCCACTGAGTTTTTCACATGGCTTTCCTTGCTCTGACACTTAGCTGTGTACGTGAGTGCTGGGGTTTGAACCCGTGTACTTGCACACGCTGGGCAAGTACTGCAACCACAGAGCAACTGCACCAGCCTCTGTATTCAGTTTTTAAAATGAAATACAAGCAGTGCAGTTCTGGGCAGTTTGTGTGTGTATGTGTTTTAGGGAGGGGTTTTATTTGCTTTTTAATTGTGTTCTTCAAATGTATTTTGTTACTTTTTTTCAGTAAGTGAAAACAAAAAAATACTTAATTATGATAACCTAATTGCTATGCTTTTTGTCCCTATTTTGTTTGAGATCCTTGATGTGTAGCTAGAAGGGTTTGGAGCAAAGAGGTAGAGAATTAGGTTGACTTGATAGAGTGGACAGTAGGACAGTATTATATTATAGCCCAATCCCAGTATTCTCACTGTTATTATATTTTTCTTTTTTTTTTTTTTTTTTTCTTCTCTTTTTTGGATACAGCCATATCCCCAGCCCTTTTTATTTTTTATTTTGAGGTAGGGTCTTACTAAGTTGCTTAAGACCTTTCTAAGTTGCTGATACTGGCTTTGAACTTGTAATCCTCCTGCCTCAGCCTCCTCAGTTACTGGGATTACAGTCGTGAGCTGATGTGCCTGTCTTGGTATTATATTTTCATGTGTTCCTTTATCCCTCAGTATAGCACAGCATTCTGGAAGGTCATAATCCCTTGTGACCCTTTTGCTTCTTCCAGAGGCCTTGTACTTTATTATTACTGTTATTTTTAAGTGCCAAAAACTGGACTGAGTGAGTGCTTATCTAGCTTGCATGAGATCCTGAGTTCACTTTCCATCACTGCAAAACAACAAAAATTAAAAGCAAAACAAAACAGAAAAACCCAAAACATGCTCAAATACCAAAACTGTATTTTTTCCTGTGTACCCAGGGAATAAGATGTTATTTCCTTGAGTTTTGTTGGTAGTACCAGGGATTGAACCAGGGGCTACAATCCCAGCCCTTTTTATTTTTTATTTTGAGATGGGGTCTTTATAAATTGACCAGACTGACCTTAAATTTGGCAATCCTCCTACCTCAGCCACAGACGCTATGATTACAAGTATATGCCACTGCATCTGGCATCTTTTTCCTTTATTGTTTTAAATTGACAGATAAAACCATTCTTACTGTATATAATGTTGTTTTGAAGTGTCTGTACATTGCAGTGACTGAATCTAGGTAATTAGCATATGCATTATCCCACACAGTTGTTATTTTTATGATAAGAACATTCTTTTTAATTTATTTTTTATTCAGAATTAAATGATTTCATAAGTATTATTTGGCTATTCAGGTGAGTAAAGAGTAAGTAAGCTACATTGTTGATTCCCCCCCAAGCACATTCAATAACTTGGGCTGGAGCTGTGGCTCCGCAGTTACGGCGCTTGCCCGGCATGCGATAGTACACAGTTTGAAACCTCAGCACCCACGTATACAACCAAGTGTCAGAGCAACGAAAGCCATGTGAAAAAAAAAAAACTAAAAATTGTTTCTGTCTCTCTCACTGTCCATCTCTCTTAAAAAAAAAAAATCCTTAGCATTTTCCAGGAATATGTTGTTAAATGTAGTGACCATGTTGTATGGTAGATCTCTTCAGTTTACTCCTCTGTGTAACATAAGTTTTGTTTCCTTTGAGCAACATCTTCTCATCTTGCCATGTATCTCAACTATCCCATTCCTTAGTAGACGAATGTTTTACTCTATACTTATTAGAGGTAAACTTTTTTTTTTGGTAGAGTTCACATATTTGTAAGATCATGCAGTATTGGCCTTTCTGTGCATGGCTTATTTCACTTAATAATGCCCTCCATGTTCATCCAAATGACAGAATTGCCATCATGTGGCTGAATAGTATTCCATTGTGCATATGTGCCACATTCTCTATCCATTCAGCCCCTGATAGCCACTTAGATCGATTCCAGTGTTGTGAATAATGGATACGGGAGTGTAGATAGTTCAACATACTCAACAAATACATTTCCTTAGAATTAATACCCAGTAGTGAGATTTTCAGAATCAAATGGTAGTTCTATTTTTAATTTTTTCTTTTATTTTTTTAATTGAGAAAGAGAAGGAGAGTAAGAGAAAGGAGAGAGAAATCAACTCTATTTAAACTATTTAATTTTTCATCTAGGGCTGGGATGTAGCTCAGTGGCAAAGCACTTGCACAGCATTTGCAACATCTTGGGTTCAACCCCCAGTTCAAAAAAAAAAAACAATAATTTTTCATCTAGTCTCTGTTGCTCCAACACTTAGCTGTGCACTTTTAATTTTTTAGGAACCTCCATACTATTTTTGATAGTTGTGGTCTAATTTACATTCCCATTAACAGTGTGCAAGAGCCTGCACTCCCCATCCTTGCCAATATTTGTTGTCTTTTTAATAGCCCTGCTAACAGGTGTGTGGAGATATTGCCTTGTGATTTTCTTTCTTTCTTTTAAAAAAAGGGATAGTGAGAGAGAGAATCAACTTTATTTAGTTTTTTCATGTGGTTTTGTTGCTCTTGACACTTTGATGTGTATGTGGTGCTGGGGTTCGAACCTGCATTCTTGCGCTTGCCAGGCAAGTTCTGTAGCCACTGAACCAATGCTCCAGCCCCTAATTTGAATTTTCTTGATGATTAGTGATAGTAAGTATTTTTTAATACCTCATTTTCTATTGAGAATGTAATTTCTGGTCCTTTGCCCATTTTTAAATTGGGTTATTTGTTCTCTTGCTTATTGAGTTGTTTTCCATATATATTCTGACTGTTCCTCTTTATCAGATCTATAGTTTGCAGATATTTTCTTCCATTTTGCAGGATGTGTCTTCACTCTTGATTGGTTGTTATGCAGACACTTGTTAGTTTGATGTAATCCCATCTGTCTATTTTTGTTTTTGTTGCATGTGTTTTTGTGGTCATCCCTAAAAAGCTATTGTCCAGATTAGTGTCATAGGATTTTTCCGTTTTCTTCTAGTAGTTTCATACTTTTGGGTCCTACATCTAAGTCTTTAATCCATTTTGAGTTGATTTTTTGTGTAAGGTGTAAGATAATGATCTGATTTCATTCTTTTGCATGTGCATATCCAGTTTTCCCAACACCATTTGTTAAAGATGCTGTTCTTACCCTATTGTGTGTTCTTGATGCCTTTGTCATAAATCAGTTGATTATAAAAAATTTTTTAATCTTCAGTTTTTCTTTGACTTTCCTCAGGACTGCATACTTAAAAGTTGAACCTTCTTGCTGTAAGTTGCATCAGTTAGCATTCTCTGCATTTTATTTCCTCAATTTTTGTTGTTGTTCTTCCTGCTAGATAAAGATATTTGTTGATTAGCAGCTGTGCTATTCTCCATCAGAACCTTCTGTTTCACGTTTCTCACTCCACTTCAATCCTCTGCCATCACTCTCAAGTTCTTAGATCAAACCTTGCTTGTTTGTTTTTACTGGTACACTTTTGTTTTCCCAATCTTTCCCTACCCCCTTCATACTATATATTTTGTTAGGTATTGGGGAAAGAGGATTGTGATGCCACTTTATTCCACTGTGATCATTATTTAAAAGCTCTCAATTTTTCGAACATCAAGAGAAAAATAAGCAGTACATATGAAAGTAGGTTATTTCAGACAGAAAGTTGAACTCATGCTTGAATACATTATTCCACCAATCTTGGCAGAGTTGTGCTATGTATGTGATACTCTTTTGTGTATGCCCATTTCTTTCTTTCTTTGAACCCAGGGGTGCTCAACCCCTGAGCCAGAAACCTGGTCCTTTTTAGTTTTTATTTTGAGACAGGGTCTTGCTAAGTTGCTTAAGGCCTCACTAAGTTGCTGAGGCTGGCTTTGAACCTTAGCCTCCCAAGCTGCTGGCATTACAGATGTGCACCACCACACCCAGCCCCATGTATGCCCATTTCTAAGACCACATTCTTGCCATTAACAGAGGCGGTATTTTGGGAGATTTCTCCCCTATTCTGAGGATTTTTAAGCCTGGAAAGGAGAAGGGGATGGGGTAGGAATGTAACTCAATGGTAGAGTGCTTACCTAGCATGCATGAGGTCCTGGGTTCTATCAGCATTTCAGGAAAGAAAGAAATAGAAGGGGAAAGACATTAATTGCCATTCTAGATTTGTCTCACTCTCACACATAAAAGTGATATGCTTGGTTCTCAAGATGTAATTATTTTCAATATATGCTAACTTGGTTTTTTGGGTTTTCTTTCCATTTTTTTTTAAATAAAATTTATATAAGACTATATCAGTAAAGTGTACAAATCTTAAGATGTACAGCTTAGTGAATTTATGATACACATACTCATGAAGCTACCATGTAGATTAATATATAGAACACTTAAGCATTCCAAGAGAGTCCCTTGTGTCCCTCCTCAGTTTATACCCCTATCTAACCAAAGTTAATCACACTTCTGATCTCTTAACCACCACAGATGAGTTTCTTTGTGTTTTGTGTGTTTTGTTGGGAGTGCTGGGAATCAAACTCTGGATCTTGAGCATGCTAGGCATGTGTTCTACCATTAAGCTATAACCTCAGCACCAGATTAATTTTCTTTCTTTCTTTTCTTATTGTATTGGTACCAGGGATTGAACCCAGGGGTGCTTGACCACTGAACCACATTCCCAGCGTTTGTTTTTTTTTTTTTTTCTTTAAATTTTGAGACAGGGTCTCACTGAGTTGCTAAGGCCTTGCTCAGCTGCTGAGGCTGGTTTTAAACTTGATCCTACTGCCTAAGCCTCTCAAGTGCCACCATGCCCAGCCCAGATTAATTTTCTTATTTTTTTTAATTTTTTTTATTTTTTTATTTTTTTTAGAGAGAGGGACAACGAGAGAGAGAGAAAGAGAGAATCGATTTTATTTAGTTTTTCATGTGGGCTTTTGTTGCTCCAACACTTTGCTGTGTATGTGGTGCTGGGGTACAAATCTGCGTCCTTGCACGTGCCAGACAAGCGCTGTAAATGCTGAGCCCCTAATTTTCTTATTCTGGAATTTCATATTGTATGTTGTTTTTCTACCTACCTCTTTTGTCAACATTGACTGTATTGCGAGAATCATCTTTTTTGGTTTTCATAGTTTTTCTTTTTCCTTGCTATTTGTTCACATTTTATGAATTTCCAACTGTTTCTTATCTGTTGTCCTGTTTGTAGATATTTGGTTTGTGTATAGTTTTGGATAATTATGAATAAAGCTACTATGTGCTTTTTTTGTTTTTTAACATGACTTTTGGTTACATAAAACATTCACTTTTGGGGGGTTCGTGTCTGGGAGTGAAATTGCAGGTTTTCTAAAGTAGTTTTACTACTTTTTCTCACAGTCATCCATATGTGAAAATTCGAATTCCTCCATATTCTCACCAATACCAGCAGTTGATTGCTAGCCTTTTTATTTTAACCATTCTTATAATGATAAATCAGTATAATTTATTTTCGTGTGTTTTGGGCATTTGGTTATCCCCTTTTGTGAAGGGTCTCTTGGTTTTTAGACATTTTCAAAATTTTAAATACAAGTCCTTTGACAGATATATGTATTACAAATGAAATTTGTAATTTTTTACTTCCTTTTTATTTCTTGGGTGCTGAAAATCAAACCCAAGGCTTGTACATGCTGGGCAAATGCCCTACCACTGATCTACACCCTCAAGCAGATAAAGCTTAACTATAGTCCCAACTACTCTGTTGTCTGAGCTGGGAGGATCATTTGAGCTCATGAGTTCAAGACCACCCTCAGCAATGTAGCCAGACTCTGTCTCAAGAAAAACAAACAAAAAGACCTTACAATTGTACCATAAGTAATTTATCAGCTTTTCATAAGGTTTTGTTTGTTTTTTGTTTCTGATAACTGTTATCAGGTTTAGAATTTCTTCTGTACTAATTTGCTGGGAGGGTTTTATTTTTGTTTATTATTTTTTTAACTCATTGACAGATATTGAGTGTTATCAAGTGCATTTTTCTTGGGACTAATTTTCTATTTGAAGAACACAAACAGATAACCCAAAAAAAAAAAAAAATGAAAACCAGGCAGCCAGTGTTCTTGCTTGTAGTTTCTATAATGTGGTGACTTTCAGTTGAAGAGTGTAAAATGTTCTTTTATTATTAAATTAGACTGACATTTAAGTGATGTAGTTGTTATAGGAAGAGTCTCCAGAGAAGGGTCTGAGGAGTTCCCAGAGGTGAGGGGGGAATTCAGCTCAGGACTATTGGAGTTCTTGGCATACACGCTAGGAAGAGATTTCAGCTTGAGCCAAAGGTATAGGCAAAGGTTTGTTTAGGAAGTAGATACACATTTAAGGGAGAACCGAGCTATCTCCACAGTGAGGAGCCCCGCATTGGGCTGAGGGATCAAGTATTTATAGAAGGGTTGCAGTTAGGGGCCATACTGGAGGTGGGCCATTGTGGAACTGCACAATTTCATACCAGTTTTCCCTGTGCTTTTATATTTCTCTCATTTTACAAGGACACAGGCCAAAGGCATATCACTTAAAGTTTATATCTGCACTTTCTGCTTTGCAATGACTTGTGGGCATTTCTTTTAAGACTCAGTATCTCTCTATATCCTAAATCTTGATCTCATAGAATTTTTTTTGGTTGTTTTTTTTTTTTTAAGAGAAAGAGGGACAGTGAGAAGAGAAAGAATTGGTTTTATTTAGTTTTTCATATGGTTTTCGTTGTTCTAACACTTGTTGTGTACGTGGTGCTGGGGTTCCAACCTGCATGCTCATGCTGAGCCACTGCTCCAGCTCCTCCACATAGGCTTTTTTTTTCCCCCCAAGGCTGAGGACTGAACTCAGGGCCTTGCGCGTGCTAGGCAAGTGCTTTGCCACTGAGCTAAATCCCCAACTCCTCAACATAGGCTTTTAAAAATAGTTTATAGTAGCTGGGTGTGGTGGTGTGCAACCTGTAATACCAGCAATTCAGGAGACTGAGGCTGGAGGATTGCAGGTTGAAGGCCCCCCCCCCCCAACTTAGTGAGGCCCTGTCTCAAAAAAATAAAATTTATGTAACTGGGCATTGTGTCACACATATGTGGTCCAGTGACTTATAGTCCAAGTCAGGAGGATTGCAAGTTTGAGCCCAGTCTTAGCACCTTAGAAAGACCCTGTCTAAAAATGACAAATAAAAAGGGTAAGGGATGTTGCTCAGTTGTAGAATGCCCCTGGATTTAATACCCTGTGTGTGTGTGTGTGTGTCTGTCTGTCTCTCTCTCTCTCTCTCTCTCACACACACACACACACACACACAGAGTTTATGGTTTGAGAGTACAGAATTATGTGGTACTGTTAAGAACTTTCTTCCAAGTTCCAGGTGACTTTTTTGTTTTGTTTTGTTTTGGTATTATGTACCCACAATGACTTTGTGCTGGTGGGGGATGGAGTTGGGGGTATAATGTCTTTAGTATGTGTGAGATAATAGATGCAATTTCATTTAAAATGAAACTAAATTACGTTCTTGTTACTGGGAAACTAATCTTTAATAAATTTAACATCGTCTTTAAAGAATATTAATCAATTATTTTACCTCTTAATGCTAATCCAAATATGGGAGAAGTGTCGGTTTAAAGTCAATTGGTTTTATTGGAATTCTGAAAATGCACATTTTCAGTCAGTACTATTCAAAGAGACTTTTGTAAAATTCTTAACTTTCTGAGTTTTATTTTAGATAATTTAATATAGATTTTCTGTATGGTTTTAAATGACCTTTATATTTTAGAAAAAATATTTTTAAATAATTTGCTTTTGGGCTGGAGTGGTGGCTCAGCGGTTAAAGCGCTTGCCTGACATGCGCAGGGACGAGAGTTCAAACCCCAGCACCACATACACAGCAAAGTCTTGGAGCAGCGAAAGCCACCTGAAAAACTAAATAAAATTAATTCTCTGTTTCTCTCTGTCCCTCTCTCTTTAAAATAATAAGAATAATTTGCTTTACAATGAATATACAAAAGGTACTGAAAGACAACATGCTTCATGAACTGCTAGTGGCCTTTGTGGGTTTGTGTACTTGTTAATTTCGAGAATTGACTTTCTCATGGTACTTTATAGTTCACAAAAGGTTTTCTCAGAGTTTACATATAGTCTTCAGAACAGTTCTTTGAGAAGTCCATTTTATAGATGACCTAAGGTTACACATGATATAATTGAGAAATTCTAAACCCAGGTCTTTTCCCCTTCCCCTCCCCTTCCATGCTGCAGATCACTGGAGGCCTCAAGCATGCTATGGCCCCAGCCCAAACCAAACCCAGGTCTTTTTACTCTGCTTTTCTCTCCATTGTACCATGTTAACTCTTAGATTATGACTAGTCATCTCATAATTTTAGAGTGTCTTTCGTTTATATATTTCATTTTATAAAGTACTTTTACATATCATTTAATTCTCCAAATAAACCTTTTTTTTTTTTTTTGTACCAGAAATTGAACCCAGGGGCACTTAACCACTGACCCATATCCCCATCCCCAGCCCTTTTTAGAGTCAGAGTCTCACTAAGTTGCTGAGGCTGGTTTTGAACTTGTGATCCACCTGCCTCAGCCTCCCAAGTTACCTCAAATAAACCTTTTATAGAAAGCCTGGTCTTTGTTTTTGTCCCGTCATTCTTCCCCCACCCCCCTCCGCTTTCTGGTACTGGGGATAGAGCCAAGGGGTGTGTGCTCTACCACTGAACTATATCCCCAGCCTTATTTATTTATTTATTTATTTATTAAGATAGAAGGACAGTGAGAAGAGAGATAGAATCAATTTTTATTGAGTTTTTCACATGGCTTTCATTGCTCTGACTCTTGTGTATTTGGGTGCTGGGGTTTGAACCTGTGTACGTGTGGTTGCTGGGCAAGCGCCATAACCCCCGAGCCACTGCTCTAGCCCCTATTTATTTTTTTTAAACACCTTTTTTCTTTCTTTTGTTTTCTTTTTTTATAGAGAGAGAAAAAGAGAGAAGCAATTTTTATTTAGTTTTTCATGCAGCTTTCATTGCCCCAAGACTTCGTTGTGTACGTGGTGCTGGGGTTTGAACTCTCACACTAGAGAATGCTGGGCAAGTGCCATAACTGCTGAGCCACCCTCTCCAGCCCAGCCCCTCCCCCCTCCATTTTAAATTTTGGGACAGAAACTGGCCTTGAATTTGGCAGTCTTTCTGCCACAAACTCCCAAGTAACTAGGATTAGTAGGTGTATGCTGTTGTACCCTGCAAAAGCCTGCTCTTTGCCTTAAAGTGAGACATTCTTTGCACTACTATTATAGCCCCTGATAAAAGTCTTAGACCTTCTTTACCATTGATCTTCTCCCTTGGACTTATCCAACTACTATAACTCATAGCCTTCAATTTTTAGTGGCTTAATACAAAAGTAAAGGGTTATTTTGTACTTTGTTTGAAATTGTCAGTCCAGAATCCAGGGTCTACCCATCTTGTGATACCACTATCTTCAGTGCATAGCTTATACCATCCCTGGGAAAGAAGAGAATGTTGAGAAGGTACACAACATACTTATGTTAACCTGGAAATTTCTACCAATTATCACTAGTTACAGATTTATAATCGTTTGACCAAAAGCAGTCACATGATCGTGTATATATGGTAAAAGAACTAGGCAAAGTAATCTCTGGGTGGGCAGCCTTTCCTCAGGAACAATCCTATATAGTGTAGTATAGAACTCAGTCTCTAGTGATCAGCTTGCTTTCTCTGTCGCATTCCCATAGAGTATTGGTTTTCTTTGTTTTGATACAGAGGAACTGAACCCAGGGCCATCTGCCTAGTAAGCAGTGCTCTACCTGTGATTTTTTTTTTTTTTTAAGAGAGAGAGAAAGAATCTGTTTCATTTCGTTTTTCATGTGGCCTTCATTGCTCCAAGACTTCGTTGTGTATGTGCTGCTGGGGTTTGAACTCGAGTACTTGTGCTTGCCTGGCAAGCGCCGTAACTGCTGACAATAGGTCCAGCCCCTATCCTAGACCTTTTATTTTATCATTCATTGCTTAATATATTCCCCCTCCATCTATCCATTTACTCATTGAGTCAGTATTTTTTGTTCATTATATTACAGACAATATTACAGATACTGGGGATCAAGAGATGAACAAGACAGACAAGATCCCTGCCCTCAAGGTGGTCTCTTACAGTATAGTGATAAAAGATAATAGTAATCAGGTGGCTCAGCAGTTACAGTGCTTGCCTGGCATGTCTGAGGGCACAGGTTTGAACCCCAGCACCACGTACACAATGGAAGTCACATGAAAAACTAAATAAAATTGATTCTCTCTCTCTCTCACTGTCCCACTCTCTTAAAGAAAAATAGTAATCAAATAAAGTATATTGAGTGCCTATTTTGGAAATGTGAGTGTGATGGTGTGATGCAACAGTTATGGAGAGAACTTTATCTGGAGGGTTTCTTTTGCGCAAAATGAATGTTGTGAGAATTAAATGAAGCATTGCTTATAAAGGACATGGCATATCTTGCACATTGTAAATACTCTTACTTAGGCTTTTCTTGGAGCAGTTTGAACAAGTCTGAAAACTGATGAAGAGTATGTATTAGAAAGAGGTGTGTTATTGGTATCCAAGATTTCAGTTCAGTTCATTACTCATATTTGAAAGAGGTGTGTGTATAACCCATGGCTTAGTGGTATGTCAGAATGGAAAGTAGCAAGGCACTTGGCACTAGTTATAGAGATCTCGCTGGTATTCTGTAAAGGACAATTTCTTTTTTTTTTTTTTTAAAGAGAGAGGGACAGTGAGAGACGGAGAAAGAGAGAAACAACTTTATTTAGTTTTTCACATGGCTTTAGTTGCTCCAACACTCAGTTGTGTACGAGGTGCTGGGGTTTGAACCCAGGTCCTCGTGCTTTCCAGGCAAGCGCCGAAACCACTGAGCCACCGCTCCAGCCCCCCTGTAAAACTCTTAATGTACTTAAGAACATATGAAATTGTCCTTTGGGGCTGGAGCGGTGGCTCAGCAGTTTAGGCGCTTGCCTGGAAAGCACAAGGATCCGGGTTCAAACCCCAGCACCTCATACACAACTGAGTGTTGGAGCAACTAAGGCCATGAGAAAAACTAAATAAAGTTGTTTCTCTCTCTGTCTCTCTCTCTGTCCCTCTCTCTTTAAAAAAAAAAAAAAAAGAGTTTTACAGGGGCTAGAGAGGTGGCTCAGTGGTTACAGCGCTTGCCTGGCATGCGCAAGGACGTGGGTTCAAACTCCAGCACCACGTACACAATAAAGTGTCGGAGCAACAAAAGCTTTCCTTTAACAAAAAAAAAAAAGTTTTACAAAATTTCTGAAATAACTATTTCTTAAAATTATGAAGAATTCAAACTGTGGAAAATACCACCTATGTTCTATTCAAGTGACAAATTAACTTTTTTCTCTTGTT
>PVKS010007131.1:0-74587 GCA_004027875.1 Aplodontia rufa | reverse complement strand
CAATCATATGCTGACATGTTGATCTAATCAGTTTTCATTTAACCCTTTTAAAGAATGAGCGCATTAGTGGAGAGTGCAGCATTTCAGGAAGTGACGCTGTCTACACACATACAGAGTCCATGCCTTGTTCAGGCAGTGGCAAGGTTCCAGGGGTGGACTGCACATCTCACTCACCTCATTAAAATGGTAATCGTAAAAGAAAGGCATGTTGTTCTCCAGCTTCCCCTGCATGGCATCCTCAACCTCACTTTGCCACTTCTGTTCCAGTTCTGCCACACTCTAAAAGAGACATAAAAATAAACCAGTGTGTAAGCAGATGCAAAATGAAAACAAGGGCAATCTGAAAATGCAGACATTTATTTTGTAAGAGTAATTTAAAAAATTTAGGTCATGTTTTAAACTTCCTTAACTTTCCAGGAAAGAAATTACTTCCAACAGTTTTTTTTTTTTTTTAAGAGGGACAGAGAGAGAGAGAGAGAGAGAGAGACAGAATTAATTTTTATTTAGTTTTTCATGGACTTTTGTGGCTTGGATACTTCACTGTGTAAGTGGTGCTGGGGTTTGAACCTGCATACCCGTGCATGCAAGGCAAGCGACTTAACCGCTGAGCCACCGCTCTAGCCCCTACTTCCAACAGTTATAAGACAAATAAAAATGTCTTAGCTTTCACTTACCTGTAGCTGTCTCTCCATGGCATTGAGTTTCTTAAAGGTCTCTCCCATAATTTTACATAATAAATCATATTCCTCAGCATGTTCTTCTTGATATTGGAAATTTATGAGGGATTGCAGTGCATCAACCAAGTTTAAGTGCTTAATAACACATGATACCACCATTTCCTCCATCACATCTGGCTGAATCACTTCCCTGGGATCACAGTAGACATGAGTCAGGTAAGGTCATGCTCTCCACCCACCAACAATGCACTTTGTACGCTGAAGAATGCAGGCTTTGATTTAAACACATGAAATGTTCACCATAGCTCCTTTATTACAATAGATTAAGAGACACGAATATCATGGTGGCATTATAGGTGTTTATGTTGGCAAATTAGTATATTAAATGATGAAACTGACATTTTCTGATGAAGCTGAAAACCAACATTAAGATATTTCATTTATTATGATTTGTATATTTTGAGCTAGAGTCATATCAGAATCGGAATAGGTCTAAGACTAAAAAAAAAAGACCTTCAGCATCATTTATCTACTAATGACTTTCACGTAGTCTTGAGAATTATGGTATTTAATGCATATGAATATTGGGTTGAAAACAATGGTCTTTTCCATATTCACTTTAAATTCCATCCACTCTAAATTTTTGTCTCAGAAGTGGCCAGTCTTGCCCAGGTACACAGGCCACAGGCTGCAAAACAGACTTTAATGAAGAGCAGCACGAATATGTTTGTGACTGTCAGACTTCACATTTGCCACTTCTGCAGGAAACAAAAATGACAACATGGCTCTACATTCCAATCAAAGTAGAAGCTGAGTACTAGAAAGTTAAACTGCCTAGAAAAACCTAGAACTTGTCAAATTTCAGTGTGCATGAGTCACATGGGACTCTTCTGAAGACACAGCTGATAGCCCCATTCTCAGAGATTCTGACTCAAAAGGTGTAAAAAGGGACCCGACCACCATTAAGTTCCCAGGGGTACTAAAGCTGCTGACCACTTTGGGAACCATAGATTGGAATACTGCCTGGTGGAGTGCATTCTCCAGAGTTCTCAGTTCACATTAATATAAATTTGGGGTAGGGAGAGCAGCCAATGCTGGGGATCAAACCCATTGCCCTGGGCATGCTAGGCAAGATGCTCTACCACTGAGCTACAGTCCCAGCCCCAACGTAACATAAAATCTAAGGTTTACTTGCTAAACCTTGAGAAGTAATATAACCCCTTCCATTGTCTAAATGGTTTTTTGTTTGTTTGCTTTTTCCCATTGGGAAAAGAAAAATGCAACATACTTTATACTTGGTCTAAATTGAGGTCTAGCTCGCCCAGAAATTTCCCTGAGCTTTATCATGATTCCTGGAGGCAGCCGGATCCGGGGCAGATCAAAGTAGTTTCCAACGGGAGGCACAAGGACGTCCGAGGGGTAGGTGAACTCTCTGTCTTCCTCTATGGTCAGAGGCAGTGGTGAGGGGCTTGGAGTAAGGGCAGGGGAGATGACGCCATTGGCTTCCACCTGCCACTGGCACCTAAGCAGACAGGAAGAAGGCTCTTTACTCCCTCTCAGATTAAGATTACTAGAAAGCTACTTGATGTTTGCAGATACATGAAACATCTAAAGAATATAATGTGTTAAATATTTATTCATCTAACATTCTCCAGGGGCTAAAGAAAAATGAGCAATATACAAAAGCACATTTTTGCAAATCTACTTCCTCCCCAGTGTGTCATTATGAAAACTTAAAAAGTACAGAAAATATAAATAATTTCATGGTAAGTACCCACATACCCACTGCCTGGGTACAACAAATACTCTGGCATGTTAGCATACTGTTTGCGTTGGGAAAAGCTGGTGTAGTTCAAAGATGTAAATTTAAATTTAGTAAAGTAAGGGTCAGAAAGCAGTAGGTATAGTGCTCGACTTATTCCTCAGAGACAAGGACATGCATGGCATAGTGAGGCAGTAGGCACAATGAGCTGGGAAATGGACAAAAAGGAGTTTTCCACATGAAGTCCTTTTTCCTTTGTGGGCAAAACTAGCTCAATTTGAACCTTTCTGTTACCTTTGTAAAAGTTTGGACCGCAATAGCTCCTGACAGGCTTCTTCTTCTTTGGTAATTTCTGGTCCATTGTACAGGATTCTTAACATGGAACAAGCTAACACAGACAGACCTAAAGCCAGGTCGACCAGAAAGGGCAGTCCTCCTGCGACATCCTCCGAGGACTCCTACAACGCAGACAGGCAAACCACACTGGTCAGCGGACGCTGGCAGAGTGCTGCAACCTGTGCTGCACCACAGGGCGGCACTGGGTGCCACTGCGATGGGACAAAGGTACAGCACCCAACATCATGAGGAGGTGGGTGGGTGGCAGCACTGGAATGACCACCGAGTGAGGTCTCATCACAATGCTGGAGAGGGAACAGCTGACAAGACTCCATATCAGAAACAGGATGAACTGAATCATGCGCAAGAAGCCCAGATTGTTTGGGTAGCTTCCTCCCTGCTGTGCCTATCCAAGTGCAGCTCACTACTGCCTTCTGTCCCCTTGGACTGTGCTCAAACCATGACGTCATCAACGACTGTATGAACGCATTTGAGAAATGTCCAAGTGCCTCTCTGTGTACCAGCCGTTCTTCTAGTTGCCTGAGAGACAGCAGAGGACAAAGATCCCTGCCCTCGTGGAGCTTACACTCTACACAATTCCACTCTAGAGAATCCTGTGCAACTTAAGCAACTTCCAAGTCTAAAATGCCTTTTACAAAATCCAGCGACTAGAGGGGTGAGTAGAATGCTTGTTACTCTTAAAACCCAGAACCCAAGTACTTCCTTCTGTGGAGTACTGGAATGTTCTTTGCCCTGTGAGAAGATGCTGGAGTTAGGGCAACTCCCCAGGTCTTGTAGATGGAGCCCCTAGCAATGGCTTATATCTGTGTTGCTGAACTGATTTTAGCTCACAGCTCGTTTTACTCCATAATGACTACTAATAGTAGTTTACTACTGCCAGATGGAAGAGACAGATGAAAAGTGTCTCATATTTTGCCCTGTTTCCAAGGCAAATATGAAGTATGTAACCAAGGCACAGGAGAAAGTACATTTGTCCCACAGCAGTGGTTAGGTTCAAGTACCTGAGCGCGAACTGTGCAAGCAAAGCCCCACATAGCTTTATCAGGAGTGTTGTGTTCACGGCCACTTCTCATTTCAAAGGAGAAGGTGACTGTATCTCCTTCCACCTTAAAATTTAAGGGGGGAAAATACACTTTAAAAACAAGACACACAACTTTCAAGAGAGCAATGAATGTCAGAGATTTACTTTAAAATGGACCACAGCAATGTCTCACTCCTTTTCTCACTTGCTTTTTGATTTGAATGCCGTTTCCTCTTATTTAGACACCAACCTTTCAGCTGTCCCTTCTGACCAGGTAGCTTTGGGGAGGAGGCATCTGTGAAACAGGCTGCCCAACAGCAGGCTCCGAGGAAAGACTGATAAAATCTTGAGCATAATAAATTTCTCATGTTTCTATTCTCTCTGCCCTTTGTCTCTTTCCCACCTCACTTGTGTCATTAAGGCAGGCAAAGGACAAGTCCTCCTGAAGAACACTGTTCTGGAAGGCGTGACTGCATTAGGGAACCAGCACCGAGTTGGAGAGGTGAGTGTGCAGAGCTGCATTTGGATGCATCCAGACTACTGCCTGGAGACCATTAACTATCACTGGCTGAGTAAGAGTCCAATACAAGAGAAATGAGGGATCAGCAAACAGACTTAGGAGACATTGTTGGGTTTGATGGGCATTTGAGCTCACATTCATGTTCTATGCAGATACCAGGAAGTAGTTCAAGGACCCAGATAACAAAGTATGGCCTTAATTGCATCTGTTTGAGAATGGGCCATTATTTTTCTCCAAAGGCCCCAATTCATTTGAAAATATTAACTCAACACGTTGGAACTGCAGTGGCCTGTGGGTGTGGGCTACTCAGCATAAGGGAGTCTGGAGAACTGCAGACTTGTGAATGGACATGGGAGGAGACTCCAGGACAACCTCCATCTGTGGAGTGATATGAGGAAGGGACCCCACTGGAGAGGACAGGGGCCTGGTGTCCTACAGTGAAATGAGCATGGTTCTGAAGGGAAGGGATGAGCTGATGGCCTTGGCAAGGGGGCCCCACCTCAACTAAAGTCCCCATGGCAAATAGTTCTGGGATCAAAGTTGGCATCTGGGTCCCTGAGGAACCTAAGGTCACTGTTCTTTTCAAGAAAGTGACTGTGACTGATACCATACCTTCACCAAGTCCTTCGGCCAACCAGTTCCTAAGACACTACGGCTGCCATATCCCAGAGTATTGCCTCCATATTCAGCAACCTTCCTACTGTTTGTGTTAGGCCCCGCATATATCACCAACTTCAAAACAGAAAATAGACTGTTAGACTGTAAAAGAAAAACAAAAACAACATCTACAAATAAAAAGGCTGCACAAAATATTTGTTTAAAAACACATTTATAAACCAGGCACTGGTGTCATTATAATATAACTAATATTTCCTGATTTTTTAGGTATAATTAATACTAGTTTGAAAACAATCATCACTGGAATTATAGGACAGAGAAATAATGATTAAAATATGATATAAAATATAAAAAAGCATAATTTTTTATACTATCACACTTTAATTGGCTTGGAGACCTTGCATTAAAATATTTATACTCAGTTATTATCCATATGTATTTTTCAAATGTTATTTTAAATCTAATTATTAACTCATTAATAATAGGTAAAAATAGGTACAGTCTGACCCCTTAAGTCTTCCCCAAAATTAATAAAGTGAATAAAGATGGAAAGATGGTAATATTTAACACAACAGCAAAGTAAAAGCATCAAAAAAAAAAAAAAAAGAACAATGTCTACATAAGGAGTTTTAAAAATGCAACACATTGAAAATAAGCCATATACTCTTAGAACATTGCTTCATAGGTTAATGGGCCAGAAAGAGCACTGCTTCTTGGGTTAGCTTCCATGGATCAAGGCTTTTCTTCTACTGGCTGTCTTTCTAACGTGGAGGAGAAACACTGATAGCTCGTTAGGAGTTCAAGCACTTCTCCAGGAGACACAGCTCTGGCTTCTGTAAAGGCCAGGCCTGTCTCCTGTGCACTTTGACTGCCTCACACTGCACCCAGGTTTGTATCTAAAAGCTGCATCTTTAGTTCTGGATGCTTATCATTTTGCAATTTCTTACCCTTTTGGACCTTTTGCTGACACCAGTCAGGGACCACTGAAAAAGTAAATGCACTTTTATCCATGTAGTATGTGTGCGCCTCTTGTGCTTCATCATTTAACACTAATGTCTACTGCAGGCCTAAGTTAGCGCACATCAGAAGATGCAAAGTACTGTTTTCAAAGGAGAAACAAAATGACACCAACTAAAATGGCAGCCTCTTCCATTTCCACTTCAATCAATCACCTAGGCAATGGGGTAGCTAATGGCAGGAGCCACGAAGCAGGCTAGACTGATGCTAGGGGATATGCATTTTGAAAGGTTCACCAAAAACCATGTCCTTCTTTCTTGCTCCCAGCTAAGAGAAGTTTTGGAGACAAGTCTTTAAACCCCTCCAGACATCTGGGACTCTTGACTATCCTAAAAATAAGGGGGAATCGATAATCCCAGTCATGTGTTTCACCATTTCAAGGCAGGTAAAATTAATAAGTCTTTTATTTTTAACCTAAAACCCTCCCCTGATGGAATTTAAGACCACATGCGCTTTCAGTTCACAGAGGACAGAGACAACACATAGCTAACAAGCTACACAAAAATAGTATGTAAAGAGCTATTTTGTGTGTATACAAAGCCACTAGATAATCCTCTTATTGTTCTTTCATATGCTACAGTATCCCAGTTTCATTAGCCTTTTCTCATAAGTTCAACATGATAGTTTATAATTCAGCAATTATCAGTAGAAGAAAATACTTCAGCCCCTAGCAACTTCCTATTCTTTAACTGTAAAGCCACCAGGTTGGAAACTACTCTTCCTCAAAATCTGCGTGGGCTCTGAGGTAATGGCAAAGAAGAACAAATGTGCAAATACACATAAAACACATCTGAAACCCTTCTAAAAGGCTACCTTTTCCAAAAAGATACATGAGAAGTCCAAGAATTGGGCAGTAAGACCTTTCTAGATGAATGGCCATACCACATGTACAGGAATCCCAAGCACAGAAAGAAGGTCAGCAAAATAGAAGAGATTTTCCCTTTGACTCAGAGGGAAGTTTTTGAAAGCTTACAAAGGTACATGTTAAATCTGCCATTAAAACATTGCTATTAGGCTGCAGAGGTGGTGCCTCTTTAAGTCCCTTAATCGCTACCCTTCAAGGGATTATTTTAGGAAAGTCTCCCTAAAAGATATCTATAGGCAGAAATAAGTCAGAAATGGTGACCAGCAGCAAAGAAAAATAAGAAGCATCAAAAAAATCAGCTTAGGTAGAAGAAACAGGAATTAGCTCTCGCTTACTTTGTCATAGTCATACTGAGAAGAGCATCTGCTATCAAATCTCAGATAGAGGCAGCGAGCTCCTGGGATATGCACAGTTTCTTTAAATTTGTAATTGTCTCTGACAGGATGTACTGTTTCCACAGTCTTCCCAGCAGCCCACGGGGCGGGAATCTTTAAACCAGTGAGAAAGCCTGGCTCTTCCTTCTCTTCCAGCATTCTGAAGCCAGATAAGGGGAAAGGGGCTTAGCTTAACAGCAGAGAAAATGACAACAAAATGGAAATGCAATAGAAATAAGTTTAATAATTACTTTTAAATTTCCCACACATTATGACTTTTTTAAAAATCAATTTTACATATTTTTTCATCTGGCTTTTGTTTCTCTGACACTTAGTTGTGTACGTGGTGCTAGGGTTCAAACCTGCATCTTCATGCATGCCATGCAAGCGCTGTAACCGCTGAGTCACCTCTCTAGCCATACAATGTGACTTGTAAATACTTATATCAGTAGCAGTAAAAAGCATTTAAACACTTGTTAGGGGCTGGAGCAGTGGCTCAGTGATCACAGCGCTTGCATGGAATGCACAACAATGCTAGTTTGAACCCCAGCCCCATATACACAACGAAGAAAGCCACATGATTAACTAGATGGAATTGATTCTCTCCTTCTCTCTCTTACACTATTCCCTCTGTCTTTAAAAAATAAACATTTCCTATATTTGAGGGCTTCCCCCCTTTTCTATTGTTAGATGCTATATTACTTCTATAGTAATATATAAACTTAGAATATATATAAAACTTACAATACTATATTTGCATTTTCCCCCTTTTTAAAGGGAGAAGCTCAAATGATACCCAGTAGAAGACCTCACTCTCATTTATTCAGCAGGGGAAAAACAGGCACTGTAAAGGACCTTTAGGACTGGCCACTTTCCAAATCCCTCAGGCTTAGTGTCCTATGAAATTGCCAACTACTAAAAACTCCATGAGTCGACATAACTCTTTTTCACTGTAATTTTTATTACAGAAAGGTACCTTTGAGAGCCTTTTTACCTACTGCACCTGAACTCTGGGGATATCACAGAGTGTGAAGTTGTGGAAAACAAAGTCCTAAACCCTAAACTTGGCTGCCATGGAATTCTCTTATTCGCTTTCAACTCTGCAGACTGAGCTATAGAGGTGCACTGTCTAACACAGTAGCTACTAGTTGCATGTGACCAGTTAAGTTTAAATTAAATATGATATAAAATCTCTGGGTCAGGAGTTGGGGATTTAGCTCAGTGGCAGAGTGCTTGCCTAGCATGCACAAGGCCCCGAGTTTGGTCCTCAGCCCTGAAAAAAAAAAAAACACCTCTTGGTCACAATAGCAGTCCATTGTATGTATATGTCCCAACTGTTTATCCATTCACCCATTTGATGGACATCTGAGTTGTTTCCAGTTTTGGACTATTCCAACTAAGCTCCTTGGTCACACTGGCCATATTGTAAGTACCAGTAACTACATATGGCAACGGCTAGTGGTATTAGCACAGGTACAAGCTTTCATGACAGCAAATGATTCAACAGGATAGCACACTACTCTTGAGAGATTGGAGAAATCCTTCCCTTCTGATCAAAAAAAAATTTTTTAAAGAAAGAAGGACAGTGATAAAGGGGGATAGTGGGAGAGGGGAAGAGAGGGAAAGAGGGAGAGGTGGGTGGAAAGAGAGAGAGAAATTAAATTTTATTTAGTTTTTCACATGGCTTTTGTTGCTCGGAGACTTCGTTGTGTATGTGGTACTGGGGTTTGAATTCACATACTTGCACCAGCTGGGCAAGCACTGTAACCGCTGAGCCACCACTCCAGACCCCCTGATCAATTATTTTTAAAGACAGCTTTAGGGGCTGGAGTGGTGGCTCAGCAGTTACAGCGCTTGTCTGGCATGTGCAAGTACGCGAATTCGAACCCTAGCACCATGTACACAAGTAAGTTTCAGAGCAACACAGGCCACATGAAAAACTAAATAAAATGGATTCTCTCTTTCTCTGTCTCTCACTCTCACTGTCCTCCTCTCTTTAAAAAAATAAAAAATAAAAACAGCTTTAATGAAGCATAGGTATATGGCAAATTGCACATATTTGAAGCATATGACTTGGTAAGTTTGGGCATTTGTATATAGCCATGAAGTTTGCTCTTCCTCTTTGTAATCCTACTACTCCTTCTTCAAGGCAGTCATTTTTCTGTCATTAGAGACGCTGTTTGCATTTTCTAGAGCTGTATATAAATGGAATCTCATAGTGTTTGGCTAGAGAATGTGCCTTAAGGACTCATGGGTTAAAGGCTTGGGCTCCAGCTGGTAGTACTACTGGGAAGAGTCGGAAACCTCAGGAGGTGGGGCCTAGTTGGAAGAAGATAACTGAGGGCAAGTCCCTGAAAGGTAAATCCTGTCCCCTGGCCTTCCCTCCCTCCTTCCTTCCTTCTTGCCTTCCTTCCTACCTTCCTTCCTTCCTTCCTTCCTTCCCTCCCTTCTTCTATTTCTCCCCTGCCCCTTTCTTTCTTTCTCTTTCTTCCTCTCTCCCCCTCTCTTTCTTTCTCCCCATCCTGGCTACCACGAGGTGACCAATTTTACTCTGCCACACCCTTCCAGCCATAATGTTCTGCCTCACCACAGGCCCAGAAACAATGAAGTCAAGTGACGTGAACTGAAACCTCTGAAGCTGCTCAGACAGAGTAAATCTTTACCCAAGTTGCTCTTCTCAGATATTCTGCACAGTGACAGAATGTTGACAAACACACATAAAATGTGACCTGGGGGACTGTGCTTCTTTCATTCAGGTAAGTACCCTGAGATTCACATACACGTGCACATGTATTCACATGCTGCATCTATGAACAGTTCATGCCCCTTTATTGCTCAGCAGCAGTCCACTGTATGTACATGTCACAACTGTTCATCCATTCACCCATTTGATGGACATCTGGGTTGTTTCCAGTTTTGGACTACTCCAACTACGGCTGTTATAAACTTTCAGGTCCAATCTTCTATTAACCTATTCTTTCATTTCTCTTGGGTGAAGACCTAGAAGCAGAACGGCCTGGTCACATGGTAGGTGTATATTTGACATTTTAAGAAATTGCCAGCAAGGCACAGTGGCTCTTGCCTATAGTCCCAGTAATTTAGGGGGCTAGGAATTTGGGACCAGTATAGGCTAAATAGTGTGACCCTATCTTTTGTTTTAACAAAAACAAAACACAAAACATAAAAACACCTACCAAATTATCAGCCAAAGTTATAATATTTTATATCCCCACCATTAGGATATAATGGATATAAACCATTAGGATCAGTTTTGAACTGATTTTTTGATTCATGGGGAAATTTATTTTAAATTGTTTCTATAAATCCATATAGCAATTCTACTGTTATTTGTAAAATTTTGATTCTGTAGTTTTTTTTTCTTTTCCCAGTTAGGTAACCCTTGCTAAAAATCATTACTGTAGGGGCTGAGGTGGTGGCTTAGCGGTGACAGTGCTTGCCCGGCATGCTCAAGGCCCCAGGTTCAAACCCCAGCACCATGTACACAACTAAGTATCAGAAAAACAAAATGCAGATGAAAAAATAAATAAAGTTGATTCTCTCTCTCTCCTTTTTTTTTTTTTTAAATCATTGCTGTAAAATGAGTACAAACAAGGCTTTCACCAGAAGAAACCATGGACGCAGCCCCATTACCTCTCATCGGGGAACAGCCTGCACTTCTGCTCAGAGGTGCCACATGGGGAACAGCCCACCTCAGCAAACACTGGACACTGGGTTTTAAGCAGCAAAGCCGTCTGAAACACAAAACCATCAGCACATCTTAAAGTGCTCATTGTTAGTCACCAGGATGACACTAGAGCCAAACTTAGAATTCCCGCTTGATGCATCATTTCGCAAATCCCTGTTTTCTCTCCTTCACTTAGAAATACTTTGCTACAGGGACCTTTCAACAGCATTTTATTTAACACCTTGTTTGTATTGGTTACTCTCAGCTGGTGAGGACTCAGGGGACTATACATAATAGGAGGGTTCAGTCACGTTGTATGGTGGCATTTCCGTAGCTCATCGGCAATGAAGACTTGCTAAAAGACTGCTCTCATTTGTCAAATAATGAAATGAGTTCCCCTAACGCTCCAGTGGGCTTTTAGGGTGTGATGTTTTTCTTGGTTTCTGAGGGCATGATTGTTTGGTGTGCCCTCTGGGCCATGATGCAGGCTGGCCGGAGAGCAGGCCAGTGGGTGCCGAGGGTCCCACCTGGCTGGTGTAGAGCACCAGCTGTACGAGCTGAGGCATCAGGGCGTCGGCCATGGTCAAGGTCTGCAGATTGGGGTGCATCAGGGATGTCAGTAACACTGGGAGAAGGTGACCGAGCATAGTGGCCTTGGTAACTTGTTCCAAGCCTTTTAACCTACAAAAAGTTCAAGAAAACACACAGCCTAAGTAATGCCCAAGCATGCAGAGAAACCACTGACATCATCAGTATTTGACAAATTCTCCTAAATGAGTCTCCTTGAACTAATGAGATAGTTCTGGCAATTCAGTCCTCAAATTTCCTACTTTCTACCAATGAGGGAGAGGGAAACAACAGAGCTATTATTGGATTTCAATTTTTTTATTAAGAGAGAGAGGGAAAGGGGAGAGGGAGGGAGGAGAGGGAGTGAGGGAGGAGATGGGGAGAGAGAGAATCTATTTTTATTTAGTTTTTCATCTGGTTTTCATCGCTCAGACACTTAGTTGTGCAAATGGTACTGGGGATCAAACCCAGATCCTCACGCATACCAGGCAAGCGCAATACTGCTGAGCCACCACTGCAGCCCTGGATTTCACTTTTAACCTGTGATTTGGACAAAAAAAAATTAGCAACACATTCCGTAACACCTTTAAGGAATTTTACAAATGGGTTGTGAAGTCCAAATGCCTGCTGTTAAATTCTCTGCCCCTGAAGTTGGGGCTATGTGCTGCACCAAGACTCAGAAAGGAGAAAATGAATGGCCACACCACTGATTCACCAGCCCACTGCTGTGAAAGCCACTCCTGGCCTGGAGCAACTGAGGCTTAAGTGGCCCAACATTTTTTATTGTGCAAAAATAAATATAAAATTCACCACTTTTAAGTATATTTTTCAGTGTTGTTAAATAACCATCACCACCAATCACCTATATAACTCTTCTCATCTTGTGAAGTCAAAACTCTATACCAATTAGGCAGCACCTCCCTTGCCCTGGCAATCACCATTCTACTCTCTGTTTCTATGATTTTGACAACTCTAACTACGACTATTTGAATATGTTCATCCTCTGCTAGAGAACTAAAGTACACAAGTATCCCAAAGCAAGAAATAGGTTGTGTAAGTTCTCCAGAAGTGTTCTGCATGTCCCTGGCTGCATCTACTCCCGCACGCCAGCAGTGGACGCTGCATGTTTTAATATGCCCAGAGCTGTACTGTTTTCAGCCCCAACCTCCTGTTTACCTTCTGCAAGTTGGTGAGAACCAAGAACATGCAGACAAACAAGCAAAAATTATACTATAGAACTGCTTTAGATCAACGCCTCTAACATTCACATCATCAAAACACATGGTATGTAACTCATCTCTAAAAGCAAAAGATAGCAGGAATTTTAATGTGAAGGGCTAATATTGTGAAAAGAAGGTTATCCTCTATACAGGTCACTCCTATATTTAGAGAAATGAAATTCCAGTAAAATCTTGGGATTTTACTTTCATCTTTTGTGTCATCTTTTGTGTAGCAGCTGTTTATATCACTGAGTCACTTCTTCCTTCTGAAAGTAGTGGGCATGGCATTGAGCTAGACAATTAACAGACAGGCCAACTTGGGAGTGATGATGCAAGTCCCAAAAGTCAGAGATGAGGCTGCTTTCCATAAGCAAGGTTATGGAATTTGGCTGCTGGCCCAATCTCACCAAAAAGCACATGTAAGAATTTGATTGTGGGGCTGGAGCAGTGGCTCAGTGGTTAAAATGCTTGCCTGGCATGCATGAGGACCCGGGTTCAAACCCCAGCACCACATACACCACCAAGTGTTGGAGCAACAGAGGCCAGATGGAAATATAAATAAAATTTATTCTTTCTCTCGCTCTCTTTCCCCCTTCTCCCTTAAAAAATTTTTTTTGATTGGACTTGGCTTTGAAACACTTGTTATTTCAACGTATTCTCACAAAAATGCTTCTATATTAAATGAACACTTGATTCCATTCTGAAAAGGTTTCACTTTCATAAAGACATTTTTCTTCCTGAAGAGCAGCAGGTCACAGTTCTCAGTCCGTTTCCTCACCTCTGTTCCCGGTCTGCTATGTCACTGCTTATGAGGGCAGTGGTGACTTGCTGCAGCATTTCCAACACTTCATCACATCCAGTCAGGATTTGGGTGGCAAGAGCCAAAATGCTGACTTTTAGCTCCTAGATAGAAATATCACCATATTATTTTTAAAATTTCCGATGAACATTTATTCACAATGACAACATGAAATGACAGACTTAATGATGCATTTCAAACGAAAGATGAGGTGGCCACAATAAACTCAAAGCAGTAAGTTCCTCTGGGATGGCCAATAGCAATTCAATTTGGGAGGCTAAGCTCTAGAGTATGGACAGAAATACGCAGTATCTCACAGGGAGCACACTGCGCGCCTAGGAGAAAAGGCCTAGCTCCCATCCCATCCAGCACAAGAGAGCGCCTGGTGGCCAGCCCAGAAACTCCAGGTGGAAGATGGCCTTGGGTGGTATGAGGATAGCTAAAGAGAAAAACAGAACAGTAAAAGGCGCATGTATAGGCGGTGGATAAAATGAGACAAAAACACAACATTCTGAAACAATACAAGTGACCTTTCACTTAATATCTTAAATCTATTACACTTAAAATTCAGCACGTTAAAAAATTCAGTTAAAGTAGCAGGCGACTATGGGCTTTATTAAACATTAAAAATAACTGTTAGACAATTCATAGGAATACCAATAATAAGTGTTTTAAGAAACACTAGTTAATATCATAGAAATGCTTATCATTTCTCGGCCTTTGGGTTAAGATCAAGTATAAAAATGCTTAGCTTATAAATATTTTTTATTAAAAAAAAATACGGCCAAACTAGCTTTCAGTCAAATCTAGGTGTTCTTACATATTACCCTGAAAATACTAGACAACTGGGCCTATTCTGCTTTTACTAAGAATCTATGTTTTTCTTCATGGTTTAATTAAACATTTATAAAATTTAGCCTTTTGAATTTCTACCTTGTTTTGTTATTTGAATTTCCTAGGGTCTTTTCTGTATTATTACAATAATTTTCTCATTAGAGAGAAGGAATTCTGACACGTCGAGCAAGCTGGGCCATGAACTGAGTCATATTAATGGTCTCAGTGACCATTCAATGGCAGCACACTGCCAGGTGAAATTCCCAGGGCCGACACTAACCTCATATAAACTTATAAGGGAGATGGCTACTGTCCCTTTTTGCTCATTGGGAAACTAAGGCAAGAGAAGTTAAAAAAAATAGTACCAATAATTTAAATTACAAATTCATGCATGTCTATTTAAGAATTGGTCATATGAGATAAACTCATGAACACAAAGCAGCATATGTCTGATTTAATCAGTATGAGCATGAAGCACAAAAAAGCCAACTGCAATGGCTCACACGGCTTCCTTAGCTGAGTTTTTAGTAAGGAAGAATAAAGGAATAATTGATTTCTTTAATTTTTCCATAAAGATGAAATTCTGAACAACAATGCAAAAACCACCTCAAGTATCTATCAAAATTAGAACCACTGCTATAAAAAAGTCTTTGCACAGCTACAAACCGTCATGTAGGAACAAATGATCAAGCTTACACAAAAGCTAACCTAAAATACTACAAAATGAAGTCAACTGAATAGGTTCAGAAATTAAATTATTTAATATAAGATTGAGATAAAATTATCTCCTTTTTAAGTTATCTGGACCAAGAGAATATAATAAGCCATCCGAAATGTCAAAACTGTTTAAAATGTTATGCTCCCAGATTTTTATACATGTGTATACATACATATGTATGTGTTTATATGTATATATGTACATGTATGTACATATGTGTACACACATACATCTTGCATGTAGGATAGATCACTTGTGAGTGCCATTTAAAAGGAGATGAAAATAAAGGCACAGAAAGACAGGAGCACACGAATGACACATTATGAAAGTGTCACAAATATGGTAATCATTGTGCAATGACACAAAAATCTATGAAATGAATAGCCTAACAGCTCTCACAAGAATATAGGTCACATGGTGAATTCTAACATCATAATACACATAAATTTAGCCAGTGAAGCTGTGCTTTACATACTGGGCAGAAAGCATTGTTAAAATCAAGCGTGGTGTTTACCTGTACCTTCAATGTCTCTCCCTGCAAGGAGTTGTCACTGTCATCATTCTCATCAGGTTTAATCAAAATAGTGTTACTGAGAAGGTGATTCTGAACTGCCATCAGATAGCGCAGGCAGGAGGATGCAGCCTTTAATACAAATAAGGGCATTTAAATGACCTAAACCCTACTCAAAGAACGGATCATGTAAACCTCATGTTTTCAAAAGATTTTGACAAGAGAGACAAAAAGAGAAAGTACAGAACACAGAGCAGTTAGTTTCTCAGGTGAGTATCTGAATGGCTTTCAGTGACAGACTTGACACCTTCACTGCTTGACTTTCGCTGCACGGTCCTCACTAGTCACTCAAACACTTAGAATTTTTACTCTTAATAGTTCTTTATTCCCCATCTCTCTCACACATTTCCATATAAAAGGTTCTACCCAAACTCTTGAAGAACCTTGGGTTCCTATTGGCCTCTGCAAAACACTAATAATTAAGAAAACAATGCCAGTTAGAGGAGGAGAGGAGGGCCCTCACTAGATAAAACAAAACCCCCAAATTCAGTCGAAGAATTTACCGCAACAAGTAATTTAAGCAAGGAGAATAAAATCCAGAAAAAGAGTATTTCAAGTGCATTTTTCTAGTTCTATATTTCTAGGATAAGCAAAGTCATCTACTGACTTTCATAAATAATTTTCAGTCTATCTTTGTAAAGTGAATGTGTGTACACACACACCTCAGTACAGTAAAATGAAAACAGGGACATTCAATATAATTGTGCTTCCAGTAAACACATTTTTACTTACAGGCACAGTTGAAAGGAGCTTTTGAAAATCATCTTTAGAGACAGTTTGGCACTTGGTGATTAAAATACAGGATTCTCGTACAACAATCTTCAGAATGTAGTGTAAAAGTTCATCATTTAGTCTTTAAAATGCAGGAAAAATGTAACAATAAAATGTTTGATGGCTTATTAGTGAAAGGGTAACTTTTATATAATTGGTTCAAGATACAAAATAAACTGACTTCTAAACAAATCATCTTACTCAGTAATGATACTAACAATTAAGTATTACTAAGCCAAACATGCCAAATGGTACCAGGCCACCTAATCAAAATATTTTATAAATAGCACAGAAAAATGATACCTCGTTCCATCTCCACAGCTCTAACACAATTTGGACTGCCCTTTCACTAAGATTTTTGAAATAAGTTCTGTTTGTTACTTCTGTTAAGTACTCTTTTCCCTGGGCCCAAGTTACCTCACTGATAAAACTGAAATG
This sequence comes from Aplodontia rufa, assembly GCA_004027875.1. NCBI lineage: Eukaryota > Metazoa > Chordata > Mammalia > Rodentia > Aplodontiidae > Aplodontia > Aplodontia rufa. The sequence continues at coordinate 57,773 of PVKS010007131.1, read as the reverse complement.
TCCTATTATCAGTTCGTAGGATAGCTGTGGAATTTGTTATCTTTCAATTGATCCAGGCCTTAGGCTTAACATGCTAATGATCATATTAGCTATACCTGGAGACAAACATTTAAATTTAAGTTAATCACTTAGAAGAACACAAAGAAAAGGCTAGCAGTAAATGACATAACTGGTGTCACCTGTAATGATCGTCCTCATCACTGCCGAATCGGTTGTTTTGAAGCTGTTCAGCTAAATTGGTTAGGATCACATCTCGCAGTTGCGCCAGTCCGCTGTTTCTCTCTCCTAACATACAACAAATCTCCATAAAGTACACTGGTAACAGCACTTAGAAAACTCATGCTATTTTTAAAAGCTTTTAAACAAGCGGATTGGCACAAAACAAAGGGCACCAGGTATAGCAGATTTACATACAACAACAGTGGCAAGAGTCCATCACAACCAACTGGGCACTGTTCTAGCCAGAGCATCTTGATGTAAGTGTGATTGTCTTCTCCTGCAGCGTTAGGTGTGAGTGCTACTTTCTTCAACTAATTTTGCACTGAAGTGCACAGTATCTTTAACATGGTCATTTGTTGTTATTCAGTTCAACTTAGAAAGCTGGATTCTAATGTGTGGGGAAAACATGGCTTACAAATCACCACAATGTCTGTAACTATCTCTAGCCAGGTACATGAAGTTAAGCTTTGGAGGCAGAATGGTTTATAAGGCTTAAAGATACATAAAACATGGTTTCTGCTTTTAATCTGGTTAAGATATTGGCATCTATGCAAACACATTATTTCAATATGATGACTAACAGGAAAGAAAATAAGAATCTATTATCTTAATATCCAGTTCTTTCCTTAGGGATTAAAACAAGGATAGTTGTTCAAGGATAATTAACAGATAATTCTTACCTTCTGTTAAGACCAACTTAAGTAAGTTATTGATTTCAGTTTCTCCTGGGTACAAGATATTTAAACCAGAGCTGAAATGACAGAAAAGTCGAAAATTTTTTAAACAAATGTTCTAGAAAATTGAACTTCTAAATATTGCAATTTTGGGGGCTGGAGCGGTGGCTCAGTGGGAGAGAGCTTGCCTGGAGTGTGCAAGGACCAGGGTTCAATCCCCCACACTACATAGCCAACTAAGTGTCAGGTGAAAAAAGGATGAAAAAAAATTGACTGTCTTTCTCTCTCACACACACTCTCTCTTTAAAAATAAATGAATAAATATTGAATTTTTTCTTTTTAGTAAAGGTGTCAGCTTGATTACATGAAATTCAGGGCTGGAGACGTAGCTCAGTGATAGACCATTTGCTTTGCATGTGTGAGGTCCCCAGACCACAAAAGGAAAAAGAAAAAAAATTCTGATTACATAAAAGTGAGGTAAGCTATATTACTAAACAGCATTTGAACCCCAATTCTCTGATATGAGTTAGTGTAATCCCTTCCCTGAAAAATGGGATCCTTCTGCTCCTTCTGTATGTGAATTATAAAACGATAACTATGTAAGTCCCCATGCAGAACCCGTTAAAGAGAATTGGTAAGCTATGGAAAAGGCAGCACAGTTGAACCAGTTATACAACATATTGTACCCCTCGTCCCCCAAATCACTTGAGAAAGGGATTCTCGGCTTTTCCAAAAGGGCTGGAAGCATTGGATGACAAGTGACATAGGAATTTTTCCTTTCTCTTTTTAATTGATGTTTGACATATATTACAGTGCACATTTTTTTAAGACATAAGTCTTTCTTTTTATTTATTTATTAAGAGAGAGAGAAAGAGAGAGTGAGAGAGAGAGTACATTTTTATTTATTTTTTTTCTCTGGTTCTTGCTTTTCCAACACTTAGTTGTGCATATGATACTGGGGACCTGGGTCCTACCACTTGCCAGGTGCTCTACCACTGAGGCACTGCTGTAGCCACTAAAGTGCACATATTTAAAGAGTACAGCTTGCTCACTCTGACATATGTAGTGCCTATAAAACCCCTCTAAATCGAATATGCTCATCACCTTCTTAAGTTTCCTCATGGCACCAGATTTTAAGTAATGCCTCAACATTCAACAGAAAGCAACCCAAGTGTAATTTATTTTGAATAAAAAAATAATTCCTTGTCCTCTGTGCTTACCCCTTCTGTCAAACCAACCACTCAGTTTTCTCTGGGTCAATAAATCATACTTGGTGACATTAAGGCTATTGTCCTGGAAAAAAGTTCACTGAACTTTAAAAAAAATGATAGATTAAATGACAACAAATAGAAAAATGGTCCATAAATTCACATGGGAGTCTAAAAAGGTTTTAATGAGGTTAATAAAGGTCAACATGGTTGACACTACCTTGCATCAGGCCTTCTCTTATGAGAACCGCACAAACCTATACAATAGATGTTTTTATTTGTTTTGTCCATTTTGAGGCAAGGCCTCACTAATTAGCTGAGGCTGGCTTTGAACTTTGATTCTCCTGCCTCAGCCTCCTGAGTCACTGGAATTACAGGGGTGCATCACTGTGCTCAGCTAGTAGGCATTTTTTCCTTTTTTAAAGAAAGAGAGGGTGGTGGAGATGGGAATCAATTTTATTTATTTATTTTTATCTGGTTTTAGTTTCTCCAACACTCAATTGTGTATGTGGGACTGGCGTTGGAACCTGGGTCCTCATGCGTGCCAGGCAAGTGCTCTGTCACTGAGCTCCAGCCCCTAGTAGGCAATACTTTTAAACCTATTGTAGATAAGGAAATGGAAACATCAGACGAAAGCCATAGTCAGTGAGGGGCAGCAAAGACTAGAACCCAGGGCTGCTGGTTGCCAGAGTCTTATTCTTCATCACCCTGAAACACTTCCAAAATGAGAAAAACATCTGCTTGAAACAAACTATCTACTTGCAGGATTTTAGTTTTGTTTTCTTTTTAAGATTCAAAAGGTGGGATGAGGAAATGTAGATACCGGTTGCCTTTGGCCCAAAGCATGAGGTCTGGACTGAGGGATGGACTGAGACATCTAGCTACCAGCTTGCAAGGAAGAAGACAAAGCCTTGCAGGTGAAGACTTTTATAGAGAGCACTTAGAAAATCATTAGCTGTTTACCTAATGGCAAGACAGACTTCCTTCTGAATTTCAGGGCAGATTTGATCTTTTGGTGCCATCAACAACTGCCAAAGAAGCAATCCTGACCGTCGAATGATGTCTCGGTTCCTTTCAGTTTGTGGGCTGAAGAAAAATTTAAACACTACCTACAGAAACATAAGAGGCGTATCTAAAAGTGCTCATTCTGCTGGGGATAAAATTATTCCTATGAAGAAATCACATGGTAGATATTCATGAGTAGATACCTGCATAGATTTTCAACCACAATCCCCTGTATAAAGCTATAGTCATAGTAAACATTTTACGTAAATTAATTACAATGAGCTACATATAGCAATACTCTATCAATTGTAGTGTAATTAATATGATTTTAATTACAGAACTAAAAGTTGGTAAGATGCAAAACAAGAATGTTATTGAAGTTTTTTCTGGTGAAAATTTACTTCGCAGTGTATTTACCTGAAAGACAACGAGAATGCAGCGTATGATGCAGGTATCTCCATTAACCATGGCCTTCTCCATGATGTCACAGATGCTACTCAGATGGTGGGCTTCAATCGGATGCTGCTTGCCCAAGACACTTGTGATGGGAAGATTGGGGTTGGTGGCCAGGAGATTGAGCTGGTGTATGCACATGGCACCAACATGGTGCAGTAACTGGTTGATGACCTCATTTGTGGCTATAGCCTCTTCTAGAAGATGAGAAGGAAACTCAGTGAAGACAGACACACTACAGGTTGCCCCCAAGGACAGAGCACATCAGGACAGACTACTTGGCTCCCATCTCTTCCACTGCCGCTGGAGAACCCTTCCTTCTGCCACAGAATATAGGGGTGGAAACACTTGGGAATTTCTATTTTTCCAGAATCTAAGTTGCTACCACTCACTGACCCCCATTCTATATGCTTTGCACACAGTTACAAATAAATGAAAAAATAAGTTTTCAGTCTGAGTATATGAAAGAATGGGAATCCATATACTGATTCATGGAGGACTCAGTAGGTAGAGATTTAGAGAATGAAAGAGGAGTTTATTTTGAAGTGTTATGTTGTAAATGCTTACTAAATGACCAAGTGGCGATGAATACATGGTCTGCAGTGCAGACGAAAGACTTGGGAGTCGAGTCACTAATAGATGACTCCTCTTTGCTTTTTTTTTTTTTTTGTTATAGCTTTTTTAAGATATAACTTGAATATCATAAAACTTACCAATTTTAAATGCACAATTGAATAATTTTCAGTAAATCTACACAAATACCAAAATCAGGAATGAAAGCAGAGAAATTACTACTGAACCTACTGATAAAGAAATACTATGAGCAACTTTATGTCAACAAATAAGAAAACTTAGATGAAAACAAATTTCTAGAAAAAAACAAATTCCAAAACTAACTCAAGAAGAAATTGAAAATATGGATGGTTGCATGGCCTTAAAGTATCACTCCTCCTTAAATATTTATTAATTACTGTGGTGATTAACATATATGTTGACAAATTCTCTGATAGTATTCTTTGTAGGAGGTGGACTTTAGTTCCCCTTCCGTTGAGTGTGGTCTGGATTTAAAAGTTGCATTTAATAATGAATATGGACATGAAAAGCAATGACTTTAGAGTGGAGGAATCTGGTAGACATTATTTAAACAAAGTGATCAATTTTTTTATTTTGAGACAGGGTCTCACTAAGTTGCTTCGGGCCTAAGTTGCCAAGGCTGGCTTTGAACTTGCAATCCTCCTGTTTCAGCCTCCCAAGCTGCTGGGATTATAGGCATGTGCCACCATACCTGGCCTACTTTTCTTTTTTGCATTGCTAGAAATGGAACCCAGGGCCTCACAAATACCAGGCCTGTGCTCTAGCACTGAGCTATCTATCCTCAGTCCCCAGGTGATCAATTTTAAAATCATCAGTAGTAAGTTGATAGTGTACCCTGGGATATCGTGTAATGTGAAGGGAACATCACTTCTGTTGTTTTCTCCCTGCAAGTGCACGACTTCACTGTAACTATGCAAAAACATCAGACAAACTCAAACTGATGCTCCTTCCATAAAACACTTGAGCTCCGCCAAAACATCTTCTCCTGTTCTTCAGACACAATAACTCTACCATCTTTGTCCCAAGTTTTCTGATTATTTTCCCCACCATCTCAAATCTGCAGGTGGCCTACTCTAATCGATGTCTCTATTCAGTTATTTATATGTTTCCAATCCAGAATTTGTTTGCTTCTTTTTTTTCTTTTTGGTTTTCCTTTTCTTTTTATATGGATAGGGTTATTTTGTTTTGTTTTCCTTTTTCAATGCTGAGGATTACACTCTCACATGCCTAGGAAAATACTCTACCCCTAAGCTACATCTTCAGCCCTAAATAATTTCTTCTTTCTTTTTTTGGCAGGGGGAAGGGGTGGGGAGGAAGTACTGGGGATTGAACCCAGAGGCACTTTACAACTGAGCTACATCCCCAGCCCTTTTTCTTTTTTATTTTGAGACAGAGTCTCACTAAGTTGCTGAGGCTGGCTTTGAACTTGTGATCTGCCTGCCTCAGCCTGTGAGCCACTGTGATAAATGACATGCACTACCACACCCAGTCCTAAGTTTGTTTGTTTGTTTGTTTGTTTTTAAAAGAGAGCAGAACTGGAGCAGTGACTTGGGCATTACAGTGCTTGTCTGGCATGCGCAAGGACATGGGTTAGAACCCCAGCACCACATACTCAATGAAGTGTCAGAGCAATGAAAGACACATGAAAAACTAAATAAAAATTGATTCTGTGTCCCTCTCTCTTTAAAAACAAAAAATAAATAAGAGAGAGAGAGAGAGAGAGGGAGAGAGGAAGAGTAAGAGAGAATCAATTTTATTTATTTTTTCATCTGGCCTTTGTTCCTCTGAAACTAAGTTGTGTATGTGGTGCTGGGGTTTGAACCTGGGTCCTTGTGCATGCCAGGCAAGCGCTCCAACTGCTGAGCCACCACTCCAGTCCCCATGTAATTTTTTATTGAAGTTTTCTATTTGTTAAGTCATAATGATCATGCTTTAAATTTTTTAGACATGGTTCCCTTTAGTTCTTTGACATATGAATTATGGTTGCTTAATGTCTTCATCTGCTAAGTTCAATGTCTGAGTTTCCCTGCAGTGTGTGTTCACTGATTTCTCTGCTCCATTTGTTTTTTTAAAGTCTTCGTTCTTTTTTCAATTTTCTTTTTATTATACTTATTTTATTTATTTATTTTTGGTGCTGGGGATTGAAACCAGGGTCTTGTGCATGCTCAGCAGGGGCCCTCCCACTGAGTTGTTTAGTTTCAGGTCTAGTTTCTCAGGGTCACCCCTGTCTGTATCCCTTAGTGGTTGTCAACCAGCAACTGGACAGTGCCTTGAGCCATGAGCCACTAACCCCTTCCTCCTGAATGGAGCTATGTTTCGCATGAAGGCATCAGAGTTCAAGCAGTTTTAAACCCCACCCTGGTTTTCCCTTTCAGTTGGGGCATGTCACATCTTTGTATATCCACGAAGGCTTGTGTTCAGCCAGAGGCATGTGAACAGCCGGGGCCCTCCCAGGCCACTTCTGTGTACTTGTGCAGGTTTGTCAAGGTCCCTGCTAGGTTTCCTACCACCCAGATGATGCTATTGAATTTCTATAGTCTGCTGGTCTGCTGCCTGTGCTAAACAGGATCATAGTTTAAGCTGAGCTACTGACATTCTTTGTGTGCCACCAAGGCAACTACTGCTACTGTGAGGCTTTCAATGCTCTGCTCCAAATCAAGTCAGCCCCTCGGCAGCAAAACTGCTGCTTTTCAGTCTGTCCCACCCTGGCAGGACTGCTATGACGATCAAGCTTGAGCGAGGTACAGGAGCAGACCCACCTAAGAACATAACAGGTCTTCCAGTGTTCTTACCCATAGTTCCGTAGGTTTTTGTTGTTACTGTTGTTTTGTTTTTGGTACCCAGGACTGAACCCAGGGGCTTTCAACCCCTGAGCCACAACCCCCAGCCCTTTCTATATTTCATTTTGAGTCAGGGTTTTGCTAAGTTGATTAGGGCCTCTCTTAGTTGCTGAGGCTGGCTTTGAACACATAATCCTCCCACCTCAATTGCTTGGGTTATAGGTATGCACCACAGTGCCTGGGGTTTTTTAAATGAATAGGTACTTCTCAATTTGGTGTATGTCTGTGTCCAATTTCCAGAGCCTGATTATTTTAATAATTTTGTCTGTTTTAGCATTGCTTTAGGGGAAGTGAATATGCTGAGCTTTTCAGTCCTTAGGCTGAGCTATTCAGTCCTCCATATCAATGTAGTTGACTAAAGTGTTGTTTTGGCAGGAACGGGTGCCAGGGATTGTATGTAGGGGTGCTCTACTACTGAGTCATAGGCCCCAGCCTTTTTAAAAAAAAAATTTTTATTTTATTTTATTTTGAGACAGGGTCTCGCTAAGTTGCTTAGGGTCTCGCAAAGTTGCTACAGCTGGCTTTGAACTTGCAATCCTCCTGCCTCAGCCTCTGGAGTCACTGGGAGTATAGACATGTGCCACCCTCCATCTTAGTTGACTAAAGTTGTTATTGTTGTTGTTTTTAAAGAGAGAGAGAGAAGGAGAGAAAGAGAATCAATTTTATTTATTTTTTCATCTGGTCTCTATTTCCCCAACACATAATTGTGTATGTGGTGCTGGGGTTTGAACCCGGGTTCTTGAGCACGCCAGGCAAGTGCTCCAACCACTGAGCTACTGCTCTAGCCCTCTTTCTTAATATTCACTTAAAACTTTAGTCAATGGGGCTGGAGCAGTGCCTCAGCAGTTGGAGCGCTTGCCTGGCATGTGTGAGGAACAGGCTTTGAATCCCAGCACCATATACACAACTAAGTGTTGGAGAAACAGAGACCAGATACAAAAATAAATAAAATCGATTCTCTCTTTCTTTCTTACTCTCTCTCTCTTTCCTTCCCTCTCTCTTAAAAAGAAGAAGAAGAAGAAGATTAAGAAAGATAAAGGGGCTGGAGCGCTGGCTCAGCAGTTACTGTGCTTGTCCAGCATACACGAGTATGTGAGTTCAAACCCCAGCACCACGTACACAACGAAGTCTCGGAGCAACGAAGGCCACATGAAAAACTAAATAAAAATTATTAAAAAAAAAAAAAAGAAAGATAAAAACTCTATTTATAAATCTGAGTTTAGATATGAATAAGTCATCATCAATGTAAAACATTATAACAGCATAAAATCCCGAGCCAAGTATGAATACTAAATTATTACACCAAACTTTGGACAATTTCAGGAGGGACATAATGATTTTCCTTTGAAAAGGTCTATGGACTACTTCAAATCCTCTATATATTTATGTCTATACTTAAGCATAAACTATTCTTTCTGGATTATGGATAACACAGGATTTTAGCTTTCTTGGTACCAAGGGGGAAGGCTGGGGATACACTCTGTTGCAGCTGTGTGCTCCTACTGCTCCTATGCTACTGTGGTCTCTCATATTTGTGGCAGGGGGGCTCTTCCTGCAGGACTGAGAATGTGCCTCACCTTTGGGCTCCGTGATGATGTGGCTGACCCCCAGTCTCTGGCACACATAATGGAAGGCCTGGTTTCCAGGATTACACCACTGGTCGATATAATCATTTGAGCACGTCCACAGCATGTTGTTCACTGTATCATAGCAGGCACCTGCGGAGGACAGGCTTTATTCAGTTGCTGTGCTGCCTGTATACATATTTCTCACAAGCACTGCTAAAGAGAAGAAGGGCAAGGATTCCAATACTGACAACCCCATCTGCACTCTCAAAGATTTCCTTAGCAAAGCATCAGACTGGAACTCAGTAAGAGGCCAGGGTTTAGCGTTCAATTTTACTTAACTCCTATAATAGAAGGAGTAAGTCTTGCAAAGTAGATAGTTCTTAACAACTGGCTTTTATGTGACCTACTTCCAAAAAGGGCTTAAATGGCTTACATTAAAAACCCAGGTAACAATAGGACCAACTAACATTAACACACAACAAAAATCCCCAGTAGGGGCTCGGCAGTTACAGCACTTGCCTGGCATGTGCAAGGACACGGGTTTGAACCCCAGCACCACACACACAACAAAGTGTCGGAGCAATGAAAGCCACATGAAAAACTAAATAAAATTGATTCTCTCTCTCTCTCACTGTCTCTCTCTTCAGGGAGAAAAAATCAAAAATGCCCTACTAACTAAGCCTAAAACTTAGATATATGCTTCCTAGCAGCTGGGCAAAGAGAAAAATCCAATATAGCACACCCTGTTTACTCTCTAGTAGGCATATTCTTCATGCGAATAAACTTTTCTACAATATGAATTTTGAGAATTTGTTGTAGGTACAGCTTAATGGACAGCATCTTCAGTAGCAATTCATGCAGAGAACATTACATAGGGCAATTGCTTTACTGTGAGAAAACAATATCCTTCAAATTCAAGAGCAGTATTAAAATTCTTTTCTGAAAAACTAGAATACCACAGGGAATTTGATTTTTCAAAACAAATTGCCAAACCTTTAATTTTCCAAGGAAATATGCATATATTTCTTACCCAATCCTGGTACAAGGGCTCCACGCCCCAGTGAGCTTCCCGCAGCATCTATGAGATCCGCACGACTTGTAAACTGGCCATCCGAAATATTATACACCAAGCTGGAGGCTAGGACTGTGGAAATATACACTAAGCTGATAAATGAGCCTGAAGACTGCTTTCCAAAGTTTCAATTTTAGACTCTGAAAATTGTTACAGTTTGTGTATGAAGTGTCCCAAAAGACCCATGTGTTGAATCTTAGTCCCCAGGACAGGAAGTTTCAGCAGTGGGGTTCCTGGGAAGTGGTGGCTCAGGAGGCCTACACCCTCACCAGTGGATTAATCCATTGGCAGTTAAATGAAGTACTGGGCAGCTAAATGAAGTACCATGAGGTGGTGGAAACGGAATACAGGTGGCCATGGCTGGAGGGAGAAAGTCAGTGGGGGCGTACCCCTGGGGACTTTCCTTGTCCCTGGTTCCTTTCTCTGCTTTCTGGCTGCCTGAGCTCAGTTGCTTTCCTCTACCTCATCCTCCTACCATGATGCTCTGCCTCATCTCAGCCCCAAAGCAATGGAGGCAGCCAGCAATGGACTAAAACCCCTCCGGACAAAATCTTTCCTCCTAAAGTTGTTTATGTCATGGCAATGAAAAGCTGCCCAACAGAAAGACGAACGTCTGCTCCCCATGCTTTTAGCAGTGAGACAGCACCATCGACCACCCTCTGGTCGTTTCACACATCTCTACGACTTCCCCTCACTAGACTAGGAGCAAACAGCAGTTCTTCCTATACTCAACAGCTTCAGAGGCTGGTGTGCAACATGGCACGAGGGAATTTAAGCATCTTCTGATTTGCTGGGCTAAAACAGACTCACTGTATCAACTATAGCCTCATGAAAAATGGCACTGTTTAAACTAATTGGGGCCAATTTCAGTGGAGTGGAAAAACCATGCCAACTCAACTAACAAAAGAGTTTAATAAGACTAATGGTTAATAGACAGTCCCATTTTAAAATACACAAAGCATTTGGATACTTGATTCATCCAAAGAAGATATACAAATGGCCAATAAGCACATAAAAAGACGTTTAGCATCAGCAGGGCACAGTGGCACACACTAATCCCAGCTACTCAGGAGGCTGAAGCAGGAGAATTGCAAATTTGAGGCCAGCATCAGCAACTTAGTGAGACCTTGTCTCAAAATAAGGACTGGGGATGTTGCTCAGTGGAAAAGCAACCCTGGGTTCAATTCCCAGTACCAAAAGCAAATTTAAAACATCATTAGTGAAATGTAAATCAAAACAACAATTAGGTACCACGTCATAGCCATTAAGATGGGTACAACAGAAAAAAAAAGGAAAATAACAAATGTTGGTATGGATGTGGAGAAACTGAATCCATTATATATTGCTTGCTGAGAAGAATGAAAAATGATACAGCCTCTCAGAAAATGGTTGGACAGTTACTTCAAAGGGTAAACATACAGTTACCCTATGACCCAACAATTCTGCTTCTATGCATACACCAAAAAGAAATGAAAACCTGTCTGCACAAAACTTTATATACCAATGTTTATAGCAGCACTATTTAAAATGCCCCCCCCCAAAAAGAGAGAGAACTCAAATGTCCGTCAACTGATGAATGGATACACAAATGGTTCCATTCAGCCATAAAAAGGAATGAAGCATGCTACAGCATAGTCATCCTTGAAAAAACACTGTTACGTTTTTTAAAGAAAAGTCACAAAGACTTGTATTTATATGAGAATTCTGGAATAAGTGTATCCTGAAACAGAATGCAGACAGGTGGGACTCCAGTTGTGGGAGGGCAGGAGTGACTGCTAATGGATCTGGGGATTCTTTTGGGGGTGATGGACAGTGGGGATTGCTATACAACTATGAACATATGAAAAAAAAAGATTTTTTTTTTTTAAGAGAGAGAAGGACAGTGAGAGAGAGAGAAAGAGAATCAATTTTTATTTTTAGTTTTTCATGTGACTTCCATTGCGTCAACACTTAGCTGTGTGCGTGGTGCTGGGGCTTGACTGCATATTCATGCATGCCAGGCAAGTGCCGTAACTGACAAGCCACTTCTCTAGCCCACATTGTATACTTTTTTTTTTGTTTATTTGTTTGTTGGTTTTTTTTAATTTTTTATTTTTGAACAACCTTACAAGATTTTAACAAAATAATATAAAATGTGTATAAAATGTGTATACTTTTTAATGGTCGATTTTACGGTACTTAAGTTATATATCAATAAAGCTGTTAATAATATTTCTTTAAAAAAAAAAGTGAATGGGGGGCCGGAGCACTTGCCTGGCATGGGCAAGGACCCGGGTTCAAACTCCAGCACCACATAAATAGCTAAGTGTTGGAGAAACAAAGACAAGATGGAAAAATAAATAAAATTGATTCTCTCTTTCCTTGCTCCCTCTATCTTAAAAAAAAGAAAAAGAAAAAGAAAAAAAGAAAGAAAACAAGCAAACTGATTTAAAAACATTTAAATTTTATGTCTAAACAAATTTCAAGGGAAAAAACAATACTGGGGAAACTGAGGCTCAGAAGGGTTAAATGACATCCAGAAAATAAGCTAGAAAATTATAATATAAAAGGAACATTTTTTTAAAAAAACTCAAAGGAAGTTAACCACTGAGCAATATTCCTGACCCATTTTCTTTTTTATTTTGAGACAGAGTCTTGGCCAAGCTGCTTAGAGCCTCACTGAGTTGCTGACTCTGGCTTTAAAGCTGTGATCCTCCTGGCTCAGCCTCTCAAGTCATGGGGATTTAGGCATTTGGCACCACGAAGGGCAAAAGGAACATTTTTTGATTCTATATTTTATTATATTGCCCACTTTGAAGCCCAAATCATGCTGCTTTACTATAGAGTATCGCTCCCCACTTTTTTTTTAATTGTTATTCCAGGGATTTAACCCAGGGGCACTTAACCACTGACCTACATCCCCAGTCTGTTTTGCACTTTTTATTTTGAGATAGGGCCTCACTAAGTTGCTGAGGCTGGCTTTGAACTTGTGATCCTCCTGCTTCAGCCTCCTGAGCCACTGGGATTATAGGTGTATGTCACAGCACCTGGGCTATATATCTCTCTTTATAAAAACACAGATATAAATTTTTAAAACATGAATGAATTTTCACACATATTCTAGTCTATTTTACATTTCTGTTAACATTTTGGGTCCTAAAATGGAATTGTTTTACATAATTATTTTAATAGTTTTGGGATTCTGAGCTCTTGTTGTCTCATCAATATATAAATTATTTCCCCAAACCATTATTTCTAATAATTTTGTAGGATGATAGCTTTCAAAAGTATACTATTATGCCATCTATACAAACAATATATTCAGAGAGCGCAGAGTGGCACATACTTGTAATCCCGAGCCACTTGGGAGGCTAAGGCAAGAGAATTGTGAGTTAGAGGCCAGCCTCAGCAACTGAGCAAGAAAGAGTCTGTCTCAAAATAAAGTAAAAGTAGATAGATATGTAGCACAGTAGTAGAGTGCCTTTGGGTTCAATCACCAGTACTGCAAAAATGATAGCAACAACAGACATATTTCCAGGGCTGGAGGCAGAACTCAGAGGTAGATCACATGCTCAGTGTAGAGAAGGCTCAATTCCCAGCACTAAAAATAAATAAGTAAATAGATATTTGTAATATATTTAAATATCACATATTTAAAATTCCTCCTAACCTATAAAACTATTATTTTGTGTTATCAAGGAGCTACTGCAAAAAAGTGTTTAGTTATTAAGAAAGATTTAAATTTCAGAGTTTGAAATAAATTGGGGAGAGTGCCACAAATAAAATTTACTTACTTTTTAAAGATGACAAGCCACTTGTTCCACCAAAAAGAGATCGGGTGGCCGAGCTGCCTGATGCCCCTGGAGGTGGGACCAGCATCACCAAGTATGTCCCACAGGCATAGATGGGCGTCTTCCGCAGCATTTTCAGAGGTAGTCCACAGCTCGTGTTTGCTGGAGAAAGAAACGAAAACACTGAGTGAAACTACCTGACTCATATTGATTTGATTACCAGAACAGATCAGGATACAAGCAGGGAGACCCAAACCCCACCAAAGGTGTACCCTGCCTGACTAGGAAGAGAGAGCAAGAAGTAATACCTAAGGAAAAAATAAATATTATCTTGCTTTGGAGTCTGACCCCTGTTATATTGTATGACCATTTATTTATTTTATACATATATACATACACATATATATATATTTTTTGTCAACCAAAAAAAACAAAACAAAAAAACAAACAAACAAAACAAACCCTGTATGAGTGAGGAAATTCTTCCAGATGGTTTACATATCTTGCTCTTCAAACTTTGACTTTAAGATTTTAACATCAGTTCATTGTTACTCTGATGACTGAAAATGATTTTTATTGGTTATTTTCTTCATCTCAAGGTCTCGTGAACTCTAAATCCAGGCTGGGTCAGAAGGACTGTGTGGGGTCTTTTGTGCCTGTCTCTGGTTCCTGAAGTCTGATTATTATCTTTTATTATGTCTAGAAGGCTTGGCTTGAAGTCCCAACAACAGGGTACACTTCCAGGAAGACTGAAGAGCCTTCGGGGGCCAGGCTGATGATACCAAATACATTGGATTTGTCTCTATATCCATCATGTTCCAACTCAAGTTGCTGATGAAACTGGTACCATTGAACTTTTCTGTTAAATAAGCCAAACAATCCTGATCTCCCCCATAGCAATTTCCAAGTGTGTCTCCAGGCACCTAACTGATGACTGCTCAATAGGCCACTGATCAGGTGGCAGAACATCTTGGCCACACTTAGTTCAGAGTTGAACTCTGCCTCTGACCTGAAAAAGACAGTGATCTTTCTTTTTCATATAGGTTTTTCCCAATGCAACTGTCTTGCTCTTGGGGAGTCAGTCTTCCTCCTGTCTTCTCTTAAACACCTTTTTAAACTCCACAGGGATAGTTAATAGGAGTTGGGCCAAGTGCAGTGAGGTACATCTGTAATCCCAGCAACTGGGGAGGCTGAGGCAGGAGGATTGCAAATTCAAAGTCAGCCTCAGCATCTAGGCAAGGCCATAAGCAATTTAGCGAGATCCTGTCTCAAAATAAAAAGGGCAGGGGATGTGGCTCAGTGGTAAAATACCCCTGGATTAGATTCTCAATACAAAAAAAAAAAAAAAAAAAAGATATTCACAGATTCACAGGTAAACATAAAGCTGCTTTGAATTATTACGGATTTATATGAATTCTTGTTCACAACTCACATCAGGTATTATTAACCTGTAGTTTTTTTAAAAAATGGATAATGACTGGAAGATCATATTTAATGAACTCTGCAAAATAAGGCACTTGGATGGCACAGAGTAAGTTGTCAATAAAAAGTAGCTGCATGGTGCTACCCCAGCAAACAGGCCTGGGAACTTCAGCACAACCTACCTGCTTGATCCTCTTTCAGCGTGTTGGAGATGGTGGAGCCAGTCAAAGCTGCGAGTGTGGCTGATGGGGAAGCTCTGTACCGAGAAAGTCTACTCAGAAGCATCTCATTAATGCTTTTGGCAGACTCACCCTCTTTTCGCATTAGAATTGTGCGTTCCTGAAGCGGGTTGGCTACAAATACACCATTTTCCACCTGATATTTAAAGAAAACAAGGTCCTGAAATCATAGCTATTTCCATTCCGTTAGCACATTTCTACTTGATATTATTATGACCTAGTTGCTTAAAACAACTTAGGAGCTCTATAGAAACTACTGCCAACAAAAGGCTATGCTAAGCTTGAGAGCTTTCATTTTTCATCATAACCTAGAATCAAAATGTAATGAGCCATGTTTAATAAATTCTATGAAAAGTTGTTGATTAAAATTCCTTCTACTGAATTCCGTAGGCAGTGCTCATTGATCATAAGCCTCTGACAGGTATGTAAGATAAGAGGAAAAGAAACCAGTATTTGATTTACTGTTAAGGATAACTATGAAATCAATGCCTGAAAGACAGTTAGCGGCTAAAATGCCAATTCTCTATTGACAGTGGTTAACAGTGGCCCAGCTGCCGGGACACTGGCAGAGCCACCCAGAAGGAAGGCAGACTTTGCTAGCAATACACGCCACTTCACCTTCACTGGGCCTGGCAACTCTTTCATTTGTCACTTGACTGTTGTCCAGGAAAACCTCTGGAGGATGACGCTGAAATCCCTTCACCAATCAGGAGCCTGACCACCTGGCTTTCACTTTTCCCCTGACTTTTCTTCTTGTTAAAAAGACCCAGATCACTTAGGAAAACTTCTCCCTCTTGTTTCTCTTCCAATACAAGAATCTTTAAACCTGCTCACTCACTCTTTCCTTCCTCTTACTTCACAGGAAGAAGCATTTCACCTCACATCATTTAAGATTCATCTTCCACTTCTGCAAGTCCTTCGCTCTACTCTGCCCCTTCCTCCTTGTTGCTGTCTCTTTCTCTACTGACTTCCTTCTCTTTGTTTTTATATATCCACAGGTCTCTGAGATCTTATACAAAACTTTGGGTGTTGCATTAAAATACCACTTCCATTCCCTGTCAAATATTTCAAATATAACCACTGACCCTTTAGACCTAGGCTCCTGGATCTGGGGAGCCTTAACAAACTGATCCCACCACTGAAGGTAGGGAAGAAGACAGGAGGAAATGACAAGTCATCAGAAGCCAACAGAAAGCAAAGCAGGAGTCCAAATGAAAATCCAAGGAAACGCAGGGGCACAGCCAGCAAAGGGCCCAAAGGCAGCTTACATGCACTGGCAGGATTCACAAAGGCCTCCCCAAGGGACTGCAAATGCTGCTTAGGTCCTCCCTTCGTGAGTGAGCACACACTGTTGACAGCCCACCAGCAATTTCAAAGCAGAACCATCAACCTCCCTGACTCGCTTGCAGAACGTGCCATGGTTGCTAGCCTTCCTGGGATTCTCCTCCCTCAGCCTTGGTGGCAGAATGCAATCCTGGATTGCTCCCATCACACATGAGCACTTCCGTGCTCACAGTGAGTGAAAGCAAAACAGTGTCTGTCTTCCCTCCTATCCTGCTCCCTGGAGTGGGTTCTTGTCCAGGATTAGCCCTAGCCTCCGGTCCCAAGACCTCCATCTGGAACACTGTCCCTAGTCCTTCCTGTGGCTGGCTCTTTCCTGTCACTCAAGTCTCAGGTAGAATGTCACCTACTCAAAGAGACCTTCTGTTAATGCCTATCTAAAAAGGAGCCCCCTCCCCCAGACCCCACCACACCATGCTGTTTCGTTTCTGCACAGTTCTAAACACTCTATGAAATTATTTCACACATTACCAATT
The DNA here is from genome assembly GCA_004027875.1 of Aplodontia rufa. Taxonomy (NCBI): domain Eukaryota; kingdom Metazoa; phylum Chordata; class Mammalia; order Rodentia; family Aplodontiidae; genus Aplodontia; species Aplodontia rufa. The sequence goes on along the minus strand of PVKS010007131.1, from coordinate 40,892 downwards.
GCCCTTCTCTTGCCCCCAACCCCGATGCATGCCTGCTTCCTGAGAGTCGGGATCCTTCTTGCCTTGGTCACCAAAACATCCCCAGTGCTTATTTTTCAGGACACTGATGCCTTGATGAACAATCAAATCAAGGCCTTCTTTCAAATCCAACCAGGCCTCTCTGGCAACTCCCACATTTTATCTACAAACCCATCCTGCCAACTAAGATTTAGTCCCACCTTTGAAATTGGCCCTAACCCTCCCCATTAACATTTCTACCTGAATAGCTCCATCACCTAAAACTTGGCACACCTACTTCTTGCTACACTGCGCCACCTCCACCCTCCTGCTAGGTTAAATGTTAGTGGTCTTCGCTCTATTTATGCGGTATAACTCTAAGTATAACCCTGCAGACACCCAAAATAAAAATCAATCACTTTAAGTGTGGCATTCAAAAACATTACCCATCTGGCCCTATGAGAAAAATCAATGGATAATTTAAAAATAAACACATTATTGTGTTTGATTACTTTGAATATACTGAAAAAAACAGACAAAGCACCTATGAGGAGCAAGGAGGACTAGAGTTGCTGCACGCACAGTCAGTGTGCTGTTCCTCTACTCCAGCAGAGCAGCTCCTCAGAGGCTAAAGAGCTACTGGTTTAAGGGAGAAGGGAAGGAGCTGAGGGGAGTGAGGAGCAGCACAGAGCTGGCAGGGACAAGAGGCTGCCCTCCTGGCAACCACACTGGGCCAAACCACTATCATCTGAAGCTAGAAGACTACACCAGCCCCAGCTGGTCTCATGCTTCCATCTGGCTCCCCTCTGGCTTACTCCCCACATACCAGCCAATGATCATTTTAAAATGTAAATAAATCTACATCCTGCCCTGATTAAACACTGCAGTGACTTCCCAACACTTAAAATAAAATCCAAACTGCTTATCAGCTGGCCTACACAGGCGAGTATCTACTGACCTCCTCAGCCTCAGCTGCCTCCTCTCACCCTGGCCTCTACCTCCTCCAAAATGCCGAGCCTCTTCCTAAATCTCGGCTCTGTTACCTGCTGCACCACCCACCGTTTCAGTTTGCCCAGGACTATCCTAGTTTTAGCACTGAAGGTTCCATGCCCCACAAAATCCCTCAGTCCCAAGCAAACTGGGATGATTGGTAGCCGTGTATATCAGGGTGAGTGGCTGCTTCTCATCGTTTGGTCTCACATGACTTTCCTTGGGAAGCCACCCAAATTAGAGTAGCTCTCCTTTCCCACCCTACTCATTATCACGTTATCTTGTTCAGGCATCCAGAAATGTTTTATTGGGTGTTTTTTCTGATTGCAAAGCTAATATATGGTTTCTCTTGGAAACCTAAGGAAAGGGAGGGGGTAGGAGGTGCAGAGAGGGAGAAGGAGAGGGAGAAGTGGAGAAGGATGGAGAGAGAGAGAGAGAGGGAGGGAGGAAGAGGGAGAGAGAGGCTTTTAAGTAAGAAAATAAACTGGCACAGTGGTTGACATCTGTAATTTCAGCTGTTTGGAGACTAAGGCAGGAAGACCACAAGTTCAAGACCAGCCTCAGCAACTGAGCAAGAGTCTGTCTCAAAAATAAAAAGTGCTGGGAATGCGGCTCAGTGGTAGAGCACCCCTGGGTTCAATTCCCAGTGTCACAAAAAAGAGAAAAAGTAAAAGAAAAGCCACTATTATTCTATTTAAGGATAGGCAATAAATGTCTTAAGTACTAGCATTAAAAAAACCACAGACACCTCTTGATGCTGCACGTTATTATTGGGATCAATAAAAGGATGTCACCAGTTTTTAAAAAGTTTTTATCCTGCCTCTCTTCACTGTTTGCCACTCCCACATGACTTCACTCAATATAACAATGAGCTCTTCTCCTGATCTGCTGCAATAGCCTCCTACTAATTCCATTCTTGCCTCCTCTTTCTGCTGCATTCTTCTAAAAAATGTTTCATTCTGAAATTTTTCACAAAGCTAAATGTAAACAAGAAGAAATAGCATCCATTTATATACATCATCTGGATACAAGTCATCAATATTTTGTTTTCATATATCCCAAGCATCATGTTATTTCACCCTCACATGTTCAATGTGTATCACTAGAGAAATAATATCTTAAATAACTACAGTGTGGTCACACCTAACAAAATTAAGAATAATTTTTTTTAAAGGACAGTAAGAGAGAAAAGAGAGAGAGAGAATCATTTTTTATTGAGTTTTTCACATGGCTTTTGTTGCTCTGACACTTAGTTGTGTACGTGGGTGCAGGGGTTTGAACTTGTGTACTCGTGCATGCCAGGCAAGTGCTGTAACCACGAGCCACCACTCCAGCCCCAAGAATAATTCTTGACATCATCTGATTTTGAGTCCATAATAAGATTTCCCAAAATACATTTTGTAGTGGTTTCTTCAATTCAGGAACCAAATAATATCTATACATTACATATACTTGGTCCATCTTTTTGGTCCCTTCTATGCTCATCTTGCTTCTAAGAGTCTTCAAATCTGATTTTAGTCTATTTTTGATGCAACAGCTACAATAAACCTTTAAAACAAGCTCCTATCAGCCTTCACCTCCTTGGAATAAAATCCAAACACCTTGAAAGGATCTACAAGAAATGGGCCTGGCTGCTTCTCTCACCACATCTCCCATTAATGGACTCACTCTTGCTCGGCTTCGCTTGAGCCACAAAGCCCTTCCTCAGGAGGTCAAGCTGACCCCTGCCTCAGGGCAGTTGCACGTGCCATTTCTTCTGTCTAGAATGTTCTTCTGCCTTATCTTACTTGCCTTGTGCCTTAATTTCATTCAGGTCTCAGCTCAAATACCCCCTCTTTAGAGAGGCTCTCTTGCCCACTACCTAAAATCATCTTTCTATTGCCTCATTCTACTCCACCCATCTCATAATACTTATCACTGCTTGCAACTGAGCTTCTATATCCTCCACTAATATGTAACTTAGGAAGTCAGGGATCTTGGTGTCTTATCCACTATATCTCTAGTTCCTAGGATGCTCCTGGAATGCAGAAGACCCTCCACAATCTTGAAGAGGCACAAGTGACCAGATTCAGATGTGGCTGTCTGCATTGAGGTTATGGAAGGACATGCCCAGAACTCATGGGAGTATGATTATACGAAAAATTCCATCTGTGTACAGTGGGCTAGGATCATAAACTAAAGATGCCAAGGAAAAACATTTTGTGAGAGATGCTGGGGAGAAGATTCAAATATCTAATGAGGAAACAAGATGATGATGGTCACAGCTTCACTGCCTCAGCTCTAAGCAGCACCATCTGTACTGCTGTCACTTCCTGGAATGAATGCAGTTACAGGGTTCCAAGAGCGAAGAAGAAAACAAACCGGTTGCTGTAAATTTGCCACCGTGAGAAATAAGCCATTTTCTGCAAAACCAAATAAAATTGACAAGCTGCCAGCCACATGGGCCCCAATCTGATTATCTGACTGGGTGACTAAGTTTCTTAGCGTGGGCTCTCCCCAACCTGTGCAGACTTTTCTCCCCAGTGGCCAGCTGGCTTCTCTACACCTGCTCGTTCACTTACTGATTGATGAGATCCATCAAAACCTTCCCACAGTGAGCTTTATTCTCCCTTCTCTAATCACCCACACTATTTTTAGGACAAGTCAAAGGTAATACCAAATGACTGTGGCAAGCACTAGAAGGACACATGTACTGTTAAGTGAAATGGTAAAGAAGCAGGAAGGGTAGACTGGGATTAAACCACAAGTATGGGAGCATATTTACCTTCAGGTGACAATCAGACCTCCAACTGTAAAGTCTACTATTTTGTGCACATAAAAACATCCACATCAAAGTGCACATGGAGTTTCAGGGATAGGTTTTGGCTAAGAAGCAAATTTGAGCATCCTCAGCTTGTGGAGGTGCTCACAGCCATAAAAAAGGCTGAGATGGACTGAGGAGGAAGAGCAGAGACAAGAGATGGAAGGGGTCCTGAAAACAAGCCCTGGTGTTCTTAAGAAGTGGGGCACTTGCCAGGCACAGTGGCACATGCCTGTGATCCCCGTGACTCAAGAAGCTGAGGCAAGATGATCACAAGTTCAAAGCCAGCCTCGGTGACTTAGCAAGACCCTGTCTCAAAATAAAATATAAAAAGACCTGGGGACACGGCTCAGTGATTAAGCACCCCTGGGTTCAATCCCTGGTGCGCAGAAAAAAAAAAGTGTGGGGCAGACAAGGCTAAGAAGGAAGAATCAACGAATCAGAAGTGCTATTGTGCCCAAAAGTGAAAACTGGAGTGGGAAGAGGCAAATCAACCAAGTCAAATACTACTAAGAGATCAAGTAAAAAGGCCGAGCTGACCCTGAAGTTAGCAATATGGAAGTCACTAGTGAACCTGGTAAAAGCTGTTTGGAGGTATGATGAGGATTCAGACTTACTGGCGAGAGTTCAAGAAAGAATGGAAGCAGATGAGGTAAAAATAATAAACCCTTTCCAGAGTTTCGCTGTGAAGGGGTGGGTACGTGTGGAGAGAGCTGGTTTTGTCTTTTCAAGGTAAACTATACTTGAATGCGTCTGAATGCTGTGGGGAATGATCCACTGAGAAAGAAAAGCTGTAAACTCAGAACAATTTAGAAGAAAAAAACAAAAACAAAAAATCTACCCCGACCCTTTTTATTCCATAGCAGGTAGTGAACACAGTTACTAAACAATGTAACTTGAAATTAATCTGTTTCACTCGAGACAGAGCTGCTCATACTTTCTAACGGCTGCACAGTGTTCCATTCTATGAAAATTCCACAGGCACAAAGCCAGATACCCAGATATCTATGTTTAGCTCCCAAGTTAGCATTTTAGAAAAACTGCTAAATTAGTGGCTAGTTATGATTTAAAATTCTTTTAATTTTTTATTTTTTAAATTTTGAGACAGGGTATTGCTAAGTTGCTCAGGCTGGCCTGGATCTTGCGATCCTCCTACCTTAGCCTCATGAGTTGCTGGGATTACTGGTGCAACACCATCATGGCCCGAAAAAAATATTTTTTCAATGATGAAAAATCTCAAACATATATAAAAAGAAAGAACAGTATAATATACTTCCATATACCCATCAAGCAAATTCAATTATTACCCAGATACTAGCACACCTGTTTAACATACCTACCTACCTCTATATTTTTTTTCCCTACAAAGAGGGACAGTGAGAGAGAGAGAAAGAGAGAGAAAGAGAAAGATAGAAGCAATTTTTATTTAGCTTTCCATGTGGCCTTCATTCTTCTGATACTTTGCTGTGTACGTGGTGCTGGGGTTCGGACTTGCATACTTGGGCATGCCAGGCAAACACTGTAACCGCTGAGCCACGGCTCCAACCCCCTATAATTGTTTATTTTATGTATGAACCATATTTTATTGAATTGACCACCTTATTTTTTTTCTTTTAAAGAGAGGGACAGTGACAGTGAGCTAGAGAGAATCAATTCTATTTAGTTTTTTAGTTTAGTTAACTGCTCCAGCCCCGTTTTGTTTTGTTTTTTTTTAACAATTGGTTTGTTTGATTTATATTCCAAAAATGATTGAAAGGTGCTTCTTTTAAACTACAGCAAGCGCCTTCCTCCCCAACTTTTTATTTCATGCTGTGGGTAGGGCCTATTTTAGTTGTTCCATATCCTCTAGGGCAGGTACAAGCTTTTGATTACATACTATGTATCTAAAAATATCTTTATGTTGTCTTCACAGTTGATTAATATTTTGGTTGAATACTGACTTCTGGGGTGGAAATCATTTTCCCTCAGAATTTTAAAAATGTTACTCCATTTTTGCAACCAGGAATGAATGCCACTGAGTAACTTGGTGCTTTTCTAATTCATCATTTGCATATGATTTTTTTTTAAATTTATGGCAGCTTTAGAATCCTCTATCATTGGTAATCTAACATTTCTTTTTTTCCTTCCTTTTTTCTTTCTTTTCTTTCATTCTTTTTTTTTTTTTTTAAGAGAGTCAGTGACAGAGACAGAATCAATTTCATTCAGCCCTTCCTGTGGCCTTCATTGCCCCAACACTTCTTTGTGTATGTGGTACTAGGGTTCGAACCTGTGTCCTTGTGCACGCCACACAAGCATTGCAACCACTGAGCCACCCCAGCCCTAGTAATCTAACATTTCTTGGTGATGTTCTATGAGGTGCGCATTTTCTATTCCAGTACCAGATACCTTTTTAAGCTAAAAACCAGCATCATTTAGTCTGAAATTTTTCTTTTAATATTTCTTGTTCATGTCCTACTTTTTCTCTGTTCCCTTTTTGGAATTCATATTAGGAAGACTATACATGGACTACCACATTATATCTTTTATCTTTGCTCTCATATTTGCTGTTCTTTATCTTTCCTACATTCTGAGAGATATCGCTAGCTCTTTTATGAATTTTTAATTTTAGATAATCATAATTTTAATTTCTTTTCTTTTATTAAAGAGAGAGAGAGAGAAAGAGAGAATCAATTTTATTTTAGTTTTTCATGTGGTTTTTGTTGCTCTGATACTTGGTTGTGTATGTGGTGCTGGAGTTCGAACCTGAATTCGCGTGTATGCCAGGCAAGCACTGTAACCAAGCCACCACTCCAGCCCCCATAGTTATAATTTCTAGGAACTGTCTCTCATTCTCTGATAGTTATTTTAAAATGACATTGTTTTTTGTTTTTGCTTTTGTTTGTTTTTTTTTTTTCAATACTGGGGATTGAAGTCCTTAGTGCTCTACCACCAAGCTACAATCCCAGCCCTTTTTACTTTTACTTTTTCATTTTGAGAGAGGTTCTTGCTGAGGTGAACTTGGACCCTATGGTCCTCCTGCCTCAGTCTTCCAGCAGCAGGGATCACAGGTGTGCGCCATGGTTAGTACTGATGAAGTGCTGCTCTATCCCTTCTACTTCTTTTCATTTTCCTTTTTTTTTTTTTTTAAGAGAGGGAGGGACAGTGAGAGAGAGAAAGAGGAGAAAGAGTGAATCAATTTTATTTAGTTTTTCATGTGGCTTTCATTGCTCTGACACTTAGTTGTGCAGATGGTGCTGGGGTTTGAACCTGCGTCCTTGTGCTTGCGGGCAAGCACCATAACTGCTAAGCCACCACTCCAGCCCTATCCCTTCTATTTCTTTTACTCATTTAAAATTTTCATATTGGAGGCTTTCCTTATTTGTCTTGTCATCTTTACTTATCTGTTCTATTTATTTTTTTAATCAGGAAAAAAATCTTAATGCACACAAAAAGAGAATGGTAGCATGTGTTCCCCAAGCAGCTTCACCAGCTTCAATCATTACTGATGTTTGGCCAAACTTTTTTTTTTTAAATCTACTGCTGTCCCTTCCACACACATACCTCTCCAAAGTTTTGGGTTTTGTTTTGTCTGTTTTTTGTTTGTTTGTTTTTTAAACAGCTTAGCACTAGTCAGGAGGCTTACATGGCAAACATATCGACTGGTCAGGAAGACAAGTCTTTGCAATTCCAACATCAGTTCATAGTGATCTTTTTTCCCCTAGGGTCATTTAATTTCTTCAGAAAATAAATGTCTAGTCTTCTGCCTAGACAGCTAGCATCTGAGCAAAATGTGTGTACCAAGAAGGGGGCGGCAGGACCTGTGTAAACTTTCAGTCTACAACTTCGGTTCCCCAACACCTGCGTGCCATCTCTGAAGCTTCTAACTGCTGTGACGCTTTAAGGTGAGATGGGAATAAATCATCTGTCTTCTTCCTGGCATCCCCTGAACATACATTCTTCCAGTCTTGACAATCTCCACACCCAAAGATGGCAATGGACATTACACTCTCCACCTTCTAAAACAGGGGACAAGAGAGAGTGCCTCGAGTTAATGAACATGAGTACAGGTTCACTATAAATTACGAATACAGCCAAAGGAAGTAGTAAAATGCATGAAATTGGTACATTAGGAGTAATAAGAAAAGGGAAAATTCATCCAAATCTTCATCTGTCACAGAAAAAAGCCTACAAAATCTAGAAGTCATAAATCAAGAAATAGCAATGTAAATATTTCATTTAGAGTCATAAAGGTAACCAGGAGGGCTAAAAACCCAGGAAAGTGATGACTGTGACAAATGCTGGGGGCAGGAAGAGGTGGAGCAAAGGAATCTCCTTATAGACTGGGCCTATCTGATATTCAAAAGCATGGTTACTCTGACATAATTTCTTCTTTTAATTTAACGAAAGCATATCAGGGAACAGGGGAATTTTTCAATTTTCCCATTATTCCTCAGATAAAGATCTAAATTCTTGAAACAACTGGTAATCCTGTTTAAGAAGAAATAAATAAGGAAAGATATTCTGACACTTTTGAAAGCATATTCAAAAAGAACACTCCCTAGCATTCATTCAAAGATTCAATCTGGCAGGGATATATTAGAGAATCTGTGAATCATGACTTCCTTAGGATACTGATCCATACACATACTTACAACACAGTGGAAGCAAGCAAGCAAGGTGTGAGGCTAGAAAGAAAAGGAAGAGGAGGCACTATTAATGGCCACCAGGCTCCTGACAGTGAACTGCTGGGATGACCGACTGGTCTCCCACGACAAGTTTGAAACTTTTAAAATTTACTAGAAAACTGCTACAGCATTCTCTTCCTCTCAGGAATGCTAATCTCTTCCCAGAAGGAGGTTGTAAATTACATCATGAAAAGGTTTTATCACAGATCTACCTCTGGGTAATTTTTTCTTTGGTAAGCCTCCACAAAATCTATCAACACCAACTCTGTCCAAGAGAACTTTCTTCAGTGATAGAAATGTTCTTGGTCTTTCCTGTTCAAGACCGCAGCCACTAGCTTCAGTGAATGCTTGAAATGTGTAGCTAATGTAACTGAGTAAGCTAAATTTTCATTTTTCTTAATTTTGATTAACTGAAATTTAAAAAGCCAGGGGCTAGAGCGGTGGCTCAGCAGTTCCTGCACTTGCCTGGCATGCATGAGGACACGGGTTCAAACCCCAGCACGACGTACACAACAAAGTGTCTCAGAGCAACGAAAGAGAAAATTCTCTTTCTCTCTCACTGTTCTTCTCTCTTTGAAAAAAAAAAAAAAGCCATGTATACCTGGTGGCTTATGTGTTGAAAAGTGCACTGGACAGTGGAGAGCTAGGCCCTGGGTGCCTGAGCTCTTCTGCATTCCAGCCACTCTGGTCTGACTTGAGTTCCTAACACATGCTTGCTCCTGCTATATAGCCTTTACACTTATGGTACTCTTCCTGGAATGTTCTTCCTTTGCCTACTGTCCCATCCCCATTCTTTAACAGGTTAACTACCACTTTTGCTTTACTGCCTAAAATTATCTTGTTTACTTTATTTCTTACTTGTTTATAGTTAATTTTTTATTTCTCCACTACCAATACCCCAAACCACCCAACTCCAGACCTAGAATTCAAGTTCAGTTTGAGCAAGAACTCCACCTATCTTGCCCATATGGTATTCCCAGCACCTGGGTACGACACTGCTGGGATCCTGGTGAGTGTTCAGCACTTTAATGAAGGAACGCCTGCTCACTCTTGTCACCACTCTCAAACACTCCCAAATTCTATCTGTAGATCCATGCTTGCCACTGCAGCTCAGTCCATACTCCAAGCCCCATGAGACTTTCTCCCCAAACACCCCACTGTCAGCACGTCCAGTAATGCTATTACCAGATTAAACTTTCAGAAAGCTTGACTCTCTTTATGCCACATAATCCCAAACAAAAAATACCTTCAAAGATACACCAGAGGAAAACCAATTTTAAGAAAAAAGTGAACATACTAGGATCCTAGGTCTTCTGCACATCAATATAAAAAGAAAGCACATAGAAATATTTCTGCAAAGACACAAAATGAGAAAGCTTAACTTACCACAAGTTCAAAAATGTCCATGAAGACAGAATGTCCCTTTGGCGTTTTCTCATTCAGACTGGCCGGAGACCAGATCCAATAGAAGTATGTACCATCTGAAGAGAGGTGCACGGTGCTCATGGTGCTGCCAATGGGGAGGTGATGGGCTGGCATGGGCACCATCTGGCACACCTGGACACAAAAGGGAGGAGAGCCTCATGAGAGCGACAGAAATTCAGTCCACTGTTAATGCTGCTAAGTCTCAAATGGAAACTCTAATAATTAGACTTCCTGGGCAAAATAAAACTATTTATCTCTAAGAATAATATATCTAAAACACATGGAAAAAATGTATAAATTCATAAAATTGGCAGTAAAATAAATATGAATAACCATGTAACAAATGAAAAGTGTATTGAGACTAATTTGAATTACTTTTTTTTGAGAGAGAGAGTCATTTTTTATTTGTTTTTTCACCTGGTTTTGTTTATCCAACACTTAGTTGTGTATGTGGTGCTGGGGTTTGAACCCAAGTCTCATGTATGCCAGGCAAGTACACTACCACTGAGCCACCTCTCCAGCCCTTCAAATTACTTTTTAATAGGAAAAATAATTATTAAACACTTTGAATCTGCCATACATGTGTGTTTTATCTAGCATTTATAAAGTTTTAGAGAAATAATACTTTCTGAAATTTGTTAGTAAATTAATTATAGTTAAAAGACAGGAACAATATCTTGTTCATCTTATATCCCAAGCACCTAATTCTGAGTCTAATTTAAAGTGAATTAATAAATTTGGAAGGAAGGAAAAAAGAGACAGCAGGAAGAAGTGAAGAGGAAAAACGGAAGAAGGAGAAGGGGAAAAAACAAAGTATAAAAATAAAATGACAGCACATGATGGATCCTCACAGCACATAAGGGCTCAATGAAGTTCAGGAAGTCCATCAGGAAGAAGAGACAAGCACCAGTTCCCTGTGCTAACCATGAAAGAAGCTGCTTCCAGTGCACAGCTCCCTCCAGTTCAGCATCATTCCACATTAAACATGTAGGTACATACTAATTTTCATTGCCAGAGATTAGCACTTAAAATGAGGGTACAGCAGAAACAAGAAAACCACTGTCTAGATGATTTTTTTAAAAACCTCGGAATAGGTCAGGTGCACTGGGTGTGCAAGGTTGATGAGGTCAGTCACAATAATTTCAGTATAACGTGGCAAGTGCTGATGAGAGTGTTACAGCACATGTGATTTTATTCTAAACGCATTTCAAAGCTCCCTCTCCTACACAGAGGCTGTTTAGAACAAATTGGATAAGGAAATGATGTCCTCCAAAAATAGATTTGTGTTTTTCTTAAAAAAAAAAAAAAAAGCAACTATTTATACTATCTTTGTCTAAGATTATTTTTTAATCATTAAAAAAAGTTTGAAGCAGGGCATGATGGGACACACTTGTAATCCCAGAGACTGGGAGGCTAACGCAAGAAAATCACAAGTTTGAGTCCAGCCTCAGCAACTTAGCAAGACCCTATCTCAAAATAAAATGAAAAGGGCCAGGCTTGGTGGTGCATACCTGTAATCCCAGCAACTTGGGAGGCCAAGACACAAGGATTGCAAGTTTGAGGTCAGCCTCAGCTACTTAGTGAGACCCTCAGCAATTTAGCAAGACCCTGTCTCAAAATAAAAAATAAAAAGGACTGGGAATATAGTTCAGTGGTAAAGCACCCCTGGGTTAGATCTACAGTACCAAATAAATAAATAAACAAACAAACAAATGAAAAGAAAAAGGGTTGGAGGTGTGGGTCAGTGGTAGAGGGCCCCTTGGTTCAACCCCCAGTACTAAAAAAAAAGGGAAGAGATATATTTAAGAAGTTTGTTGTTTGGGGCCAAGGATATAGCTCAGTGGAAGCACAAGTGCTTAGCATGAGCAAGGCCCTGGGTTTGATCCTTAGCACACACAGAAAGAAAAGTTTGTTGTTGGCCTTTGAAAGATAAAGAACACATTCACTCAGATCACGTGGGAAAATTCAAAGACATTAAAGCAAAAACAAAACGCTGGGCACAGTGGCACACACCTGTAATTCCAGGGACTCTGGAGGCTGAGGCAGGAGGTTCGCAAATTCAAAGCCAGCCTCAGCAACTCAGCGAGGCCCTGAGCAATTTGGCAAGACACTGTCTCAAAATAAAAAATACAAAGGGCTGGGAATGTGGTTCAGTGGTTAAGCGCCCCTGGATTAAATCCCTGGTTTAAAAACAAAAAGAAAGAAAGAAGGAAAGAAAAACAAAATGTCCAAACAATAAAAAGGAGGCCACTCTAGAAGGAAAATATACCAGTTGAATTATCATTACTTCCAATGATGTCAGCAACTTCCCTTACTCTCTCCAAAATATGAAAGACAATGGTTGCCATGGTTTTCTGTTTACCTGAAGGGTGTTCTGATCAATGACCTGGAACAGGGAGTGAGGTTTATTATCAAAAGACACAGGCCGGTGGAGAAGGCTGCCGCTCCCAAAAGCCACCCACCCTGGCTCCAGCTCCTCATTCCGGCAGTACACAAATCCTCTGTGGAAGAAAAAGACATGGTAGAACCATCAAGCCATGCCTGCAGCCCTACAAGAAACGACATTAGGTACAGACAACATTTTCTGACCTAATTTTTAAACATGACTAGGTAAAAGATCCAAAGAGAGTGAATGTGTTACATTAATTCTGGTCTGAGAAACTATGGCAAACACTAATTTTCCTCAATGAGTAGGAAGGAGAGAAAGGTTAAAGATCTCACTAAACATACCTGGGGCTCTCAAACTGCAGTTTCTTTTGGCAGGAGTTCATAGATCTTATATCCTAACTGAAAAATCACTGCTCATCTAATGTCAAATCTAAGTACAAAAAGACTTAACTAGAAAAATGCCCATCAACAAGGAGAAGTGATTGATATTTTTATACATATCCTGATCGCAAAGAAATTTCTGGCTGGAAACACTGATTATAATAGGGATACCAAACTCTTCAGAGTCAAAACAAAGCTAAAATGGGAAGGTGGCAATAAGAGAAAATGGGGTCATTCGAATTAGTTCAGACTTGCTATTTAGTAGCAGTTTATGGGGAATCAGGACACACCCCCTTTTCTTCTTCACAGAGATTTATAAAAGAGGAAAATGTCCCAGCCAAATCATTGACCAAGTTCCATGCAACTGACCTGAGAGTACCATGTAATCCAGACCCCAATTTGCTTACTCCTCTTCCAACTGAGTTAGTAGTATACAGGTAAAGACCGTCTGCAGTGAGACAGCGTCCCAAGTCAGCATCTGAAATCGTTTTTTCACAAGTAAATTATATATATATATATATAATTTTTCTAATGAAATTAAAAACATGCTTTTTCTGATGAAAAAGCCCTTAGGAAGCTGAGTGAAAGATAATCTCTCACTTAGAAAAAAAAAATGCTTCAACGTACTTTCAGGGTGGATGGCTAAAACCCCCAAAATCAAACATCCAAAAAGTATGTGGGAACAAGGAAGATCACAAAACGAGATCAAGGAAAGAAGGCAGATAGTTATTAGAAGGGGAACCTGGTTCAGCCTGCCAAAATTTTTTTTTCTTTTTTTGAAAAGCGAAAGTACTGAGTTGAGTTTAAACATTCCTAACTCTAATCTGAAATGACTAATAATAATATTTTTACAATTGAATTCATAGTAACAAAGGCATGAGCTCTTAAGAGCCTTGAGCATTTATTAGGTGCTCTTGGATCTCCTTGAACTTTGATTTCTTCTTCTGTAAGATAAGGACAATGATATGTACCGCCAATGTTACTGTAATGGCTAAATGTACAACACAGGTAACACACTGGTATTGCTCTCTGGAACCAAGCCAAGGTTCCATAAATGACAAATCAAATCATGTTGATTTACTAATGGTGTAAGTGGAACTAAAATCTGCTTCTGTGTATTTTTCATTCAGATATCCTGATTTCAGTTCTGGGTGTTTCTTGTCTATAATCCCAGCAACTCAGGAGGTTGAGGAAGGAGGATTGCAAGTTTGAGACCAGCCTCAGCATCTAATTTTAGTTCTGGAGAGAATAGAACAAAATCTCTCTCCTTTTAAAAAAAGCAATAATATTTTTCTCTTAGCTATATCTTTTCCATCTAAAATAGTTTTTTCTTGGGCTGGAACAGTGGCTCAGCGGTTACGGCATTTGCCTGGCATGTGCATGGATGCAGGTTCAAATCCTAGCACCACCTACACAACAAAGGGTTGAAGCAACGAAAGTCACATGAAAAACTAAATACAATTGATTTTGTCTTTCTCTCTCTCTCTCTCTCTCTCACTGTCCCTCTCTCTTTAAAAAATTAAATAGTTTCTATGACTATAGAGAGAAATGGTTTGCTAACTTTTATTCCCAAGAATTTGCCTTAAAATTGGGCTTATGGATAAAGATTTATTTTCATAATCATTCCACTCACTATTTTCAGGAAAGTTTGTCTACCTGAAGCAGGTCACATTAGTTGAAAGAAATTCAATGTAACACTACTCAAATTAGTACTGAGTCTGCAATTACATAAAAAAACTACTGTCTACTAATCTGGGAAAACTGGGATCTGTAGCTACTAGTTCCTCACCACCAACAAGAAGTCAGTTAAAGTGGGTAATCATTTTTAAAATATTGATTTCATGCCTTAACTATTTTAAGCTAACATTTATGAATTACGTTTATGCACCCCTTTTGAGCATGGGTCTGATGAGGGTAGGGGTGCAGGAGAACACAGAACAAGCCAGGCCAGGAGGTTGTGATGAGTACATACTTCTGTAAATGTGGAGGTTTCTGATACTGAAGGTTAAATAGACTTACTCTAACTTGAGAGATGAGAAAAGATCATTTAGAACCCAGAAATATGAGGCCATAACATAGGCAATACAGTGAGACCCCATCTCAGAAAAAAAGTATTATTCAAAAATTATCTTAAGAAAAACAGTCTCTAGCAAAACCCAAAGTATAAGGGAGTGAAAGCAAACAGAGCTGCTTAACATCATCACCCTTAGGGAGAAACTGCTCCTAGGGAGACCTCAGATGGAGCAAAGGGAGAGAGTAAAGAGAGGGCTTCGCTGGGTCTGACAATTTGTTGGGTGCTGAAGGCTTTTTGCTGCTCCTGGCATCCCTGAGTCAGGGAAGGCTATGAATCTTTCAGAAGCTCTCCTCTTCCTCTCAGCACTCTGTGGCACACATGGTGGACGGTGAAAGGCACAGGGCTGGCTGCAAGGCGGCCTGTGGGTGTAGTTCAGATGCCCTCAGCGTGCCTAGGAAGGCTGCCCCAAGGAGCCCAGAAGACAAAGACAGGGGAGAGGGCAGAACAGGCTCTCAGCTCCACAGCTAAAGAGCACCAACTTCTTCAAGGCTCACTTGGTCAATTTGTTCTGAACAGTCAACTTTTTAATGAAAGGGGTTTTTTAATACCTATTTTATCAGATGTGTAATATTTTAAAAAAAGATATAACAGTAACATCATAATAATTGATGATATTTAATGATATAATAACAAGTACCAATTACAATAACAAGCCAGTTTGAGAGCTAAGCTGACTGCTGGCAAGAGTCAGCATGGGAGAAGAGCCCATGGGCTGAGTTTGGACGGTTTCAGCACTAGTCTGTACAGTTTATAGAGTGATTGGAGAAGCCTAAGGCACCTGGCTCTTCTGTTAAGTGGAGGTCACTTAAGAGAGCTTCTGCCATTTTTGCTGAGATAATGTAATAAACTGACATATAATCCTATGGGACTATGTAAAAATATTTAATGCAGCCTACTTTGTTTAAATGAGTTACTTAACAATTTATGCTCCCATGAACTTCTCATTTTTGCTTTAAGGACAGAAGGGTTCATACAATAAGTTAGTAAAAGAAATATGCATCACATAACATCACATAAAAATTTCAACTTCAGACTTCCACACCCGAAGTCAAATATCCTGGAACCAATTTAAGTAATTCATGTCACCTTGGCAGGAGTCTGTGAATGATCTCTTTTCCTGGCTATAGCAAAACCTATCCATTTTCTTACATCACTGAGTATCAGTTTTTATACTTTTACTGATAAAGACGACAATGAGCACAATGTAAAGGAATCTTGAGCTCTTAATTTAAAAGGAGCATAAAGGAACACAGAATTATATCTGAAGTATTTGCAATGATAATCTAAAACCATTCTTTTGATATCTTCATATTTATCACAGGACCAAAGATCTTACATTACCTTTATTCTCAGAACTGGAGCCAGTGTTGCTCTCCGGAGCAGGCAGCATGTCTTCATACCCCCATGACACTATATGTTTGCCCCCGAGTAAGCAGGAGGGGGATCCAGGGCCCCCTTCCAAAAGCAACAGCCTGTAAGTGGGAGGAGAATCACAAAGACACTGAGATTACCCGTCTCAGCAAGAAAATTAGTCTACCTGCCACCTTCAAAGAGCAGAAGCTAAAACTAAAATAGTTTTGTATCAATCCACATTTGAAAAGATATTCACAGTATATTTTTAAATGAAAAGAATATAAAGCACTGCTTATGGAAATGTTGTAATAAAATTTCATCTGTGTGTAAAATGTACATTTTTAAGTACACACTTGTGTGAGAGAAAGAGGCATTGCACAAAGAGCAGAGAGAGAAACAAAGGGGCACAAACTAGGAAGCACATACACCAAAACATAAGGAGTGGTCATCTCTGGGTAATGAGAGATGATGAAAGAAAGAAAGAAGGAAAGAAAGGAAGGAAGGAAGGAAGGAAGGAAGAAAGAAAGAGGGAGGGAGAAAGAGAGAATCAATTTTATTCATTTTTTCATCTGGTCTTTGTTTCTCAATCATTTAATTGTATATGTGGTGCTGGTGTTTGAACTTGGGTCCTCATGAATGCCAGGCAAGTGCTTCAACCACTGAGCCAATACTTTAGCTCAATATGAATGATTTTTACTTTCTTCTTCATGCTTTAGTATGTTATCATTTCAAATTTATAAAGAATTTATTAAAAACTATTGCATTTTTAAAGACACAAAAGCAAAAAATATATATATATATACATGCATGCTCTAGGAATACTTTCAAAAAAGAACAAAATTCTTAATGAAGAGGTTAACATGATTCTATATTTATTTAGAAATATGAATCTTTCGTTCGTAAGAGTTCAGCAATCAACTTATTATAAGAGCCTTTATGCACAAATCTGCATTGTCTAGAACAAGGATCTGGATCCAAAGTGAGAACTTACCTATACAGGACATCAGCGACAGGCAGGGACCCTAGATCAGTCTGTTTCTGCAACAAATGGACTGTATGGACAAAAGTTTTCAATGATCCCCTAAAAGTCAAAGGAAGGAACAGAAAAATCACCAAAATAGAAAGTTAGATCCTTTAGGTAGTAAATTTTATTAACCATATGGTCGATTCCACAAAGTGTCAATATGCTCCTGCCAACCAGAAGATGTACTGTATAAAGTATACTTAATTCTTACCAATCACCATTGGCTTACAAAATGTTACTGTGGGAGTGGCACTAGGTCAATTAGGAAGATGCTCTCCGTGCATTTAGAAAGGTAAACAATGTCCCCTAATATAGTTTACACGTAAGGCTCAGGCACAAAGAATTTGGGGTATTATGCTTGGAGACTGTTCTCATCACCATGCCCCTCTCTGTACTCTATATAGAGATTTCGCAGGAGAAGGTTATATTTAAAGAGCATTGCAAGGCTTGATTTTTCAATACCTTTGCTAAGTTCATCCATGCCATAGTAAATCCACCACATTCAATAAGATTAAAAGGAATCCATTTAAATAATTAATACTTTGTGCTGAGAGGTACTGTCTTCCTTCTGCATCCCCATGCTTTTAAGCTTGTAATGACTTTCCTTGCAGGACTCACTATGAGACAGTTTCCTTTTGGTTTGGTCAGGAGGATCTAAAAGAAGGTGCTTTTAATACTCATGAGACTTAGCTGGCCATGTCTCAAGTATAAATCACCACAAGAATACTTCACGAACTAAATGACCACCTGTATCAGATGGGATGTCTTGAGCTCACTGCATTATTCTCTTAGCCAAGGCTTTAATTGCTAGGTATCGTATGCCTACATTCCAACTGAAATGAAATACCCAACACTGGAGCAAGTAGACCTAGAGGCCTCCTGGAAAGTGCTCCCTTCACTATCTCTAGAAGGTATATGGCAAGGAGGCAGCACAGTCTAAAAGCACCAGTTGGGAGCCAGGACACAGGGTCTCTCAAACTTGGCACTAACACAATCTCAGTCTCATCACCTAACTCCTCTGGGATTTTGCTTTATCATCTTACCAACAGGTATACCTCCCTGGGGAATGGTGAGATTCAAATAAAGGGCAAAAGCATGAACATTTGGAACACTTGGATCCATTAACTACAATGATTTAAGACCTGCTAGCCTCAGTCAAATTATAAGAGTAAAGCTTAAACTCCTTCCATTGCTCATCAGCCCCACTGTGATCTGAACCTAAGTTGACCAGTTGCAATTCTCCTGCCTCAGCCTCCCAACGAGCTGGGATTACATGTGCCACCACACCCATTTTTTAAAAAGTATTATTAATTTTTTCATCTGGCCTTTGTTTCTCTGACACTTAGTTGTGTATGATGTGGTGCTGGGGTTCAAAACCGGTCCTCGCAAATACCAGACAAATACTTCAAGCGCTCCAACTGTTGAGCCACCACTCCAGCTCCACCACACCCATTTTAAATCTTGACATATACTGAGAGATCTTTCTTTTTGAAATGTAGACACTTTTTTTGTCTTTAAAGAGAGAGGGACAGTGAGAGAGACAGAGAAAAGGAGAAACAACTTTATTTAGTTTTTCACATGGCCTTAGTTGCTCCAACATTTAGTTGTGTACGTGGTGCTGGGGTTTGAACCCGGGTCCTCGTGCTTGCCAGGCAAGCGCCGAAACCGCTGAGCCACCGCTCCAGCCCCCCAATTTTTTTTTTAAGAGAGAGTGACAAAGTGAGAGTGAGAGAAAGAGAGGGGAAGAATCAATTTTATTTAGTTTTTCATGTGGATTTTGTTGCTCTGACAATTCAGTGGTATGTGGTGCTGGGGTTTGAACTTGTATCCTTGAACATGCCAGGCAAGCATCATAACCACTGAGCCACCACTCTAGTGGTGAGGGAAAGAAAGAGATAGAGAGAAAATAAATTTTATTTATTTTTTCATCTGATTTTAGTTTTTCTGACACTTAGTTGTTATGTATGTGGTGCTAGAGTTCAAACTCAGGTCGCTGCACATGCCAGGCAAGCACTTTACCACTGAGCCACCTCTTCACCCCAGATCTTTCAATTAAATTGATGAAAGCAAGCACTGGGCTTCAGAAATATAATTTGTGACTCACACTTACCATGGAGTTCCAGTAAGAAACAACCCACTAACTCACTGATGCACTCCTATAGACAGATACGAAATAATTAAAAGTTCTACAAAATATATGTCCATCCTACCAGGAGAAGTATAGACATAACATCCGTGGCTACCTGATGTAGAACATTAATGATCTAAGGGGGGAATAGACATGGAGAGGTAGATTCTCCATTCTAAGCTGTTTAAGCTTTTAAAATGGCACAGATGAAAGAAAACACTTGAACTTGGTTTCTACCTGATACCAAATTTTGGTGAAAGCATTATATGCACTGTCAAGGAAGTGAAACTCAATACTGAAATCAAAGAAGAACTTTAAAATAATAAGATTTTTAACAAATACATTTGGCCTCGTATCACTCCCACAACCCAGGTGAAGGAGTCACAAGGTCACCAAGGGGTACCTTTATTTTTCCTTACCTGGCACATGCCAAAGCCACCAGAGCAGCTGCAGCATTTTCTTTTTGCTTATGTGGGATGTGTCGGCCTGTGTCAGAAGTCTCCTCCAGCCAAGAGCACAGCAAAGTTTCAATTCCATTCAGACAGTCAGCAGGCTCCTTTGTCAGGCTCAAAGGCTGGCAGTCACGAAGGCAGTTCAATAGCACCTCAGCAGTTATGTTACAGAGAGAGGGGTCTGTTCTACTCTGGGACTGAATAAGGGGGAAGACCAGCAGGAGCCCCATCCGTGATGTGAAGGGTGCTTGCTCGGGTTGCTGCAGCAAGCCCTGGCGCTTGAGCAGGGCCAAAGTTTCTTCATCACCCGAACTTTCCCTTTCGTGCTGCTCTTCCAAAGCCAGCTGCCGCTGGGCGTTCCACAGTCCTCGCAAAGCATTCAGGCGGTATTCCAGCAGGCGGGCATAGGCATTGCTCTGATTCCCACAAACGGAGCGCAAGCGTTCTGCTAATTCTGCAGGGTTCTTGGTCTCAAATGTTAAAATCTAAAGAAAAAAAACAAAAACAATAGAGAAGTGGCTATACATTGCTTTCACCGAAGCCACTGTGGAAGTAAACATGTCTAATGGTACCTAAAAATAACCTGCATCAAAAATTATTTTAATTGCAACCACATAGAAAACATGCACTGCAAAGCCAGCTCTTGAGTTAAAAACATTAAATTTCTAACTCCTCTTACCAGGTAGCTAATCAATGAAAACAAGCTCTCTATTCCTCAAAACCTAGTATACCCACTAATAAATGATAGATTGTTTATTGTTCTTCAATTTTGAAGCACATTCCATTATTACTGTCATTAACCCTTTATTTCAATTTGTGACATGGCATAGATTTATCCAGTTCTCATACATAAAGGAATCACCATTATTTTCTTGCCTGAACATATAATTTTCAGGAGGCTTCCTCTAAATTTTCTGCAGCTGGAAGATAATAAAATCATTAAATCCTCTATCAGCTCTCAAGGTAGAGACTCAAACTAAATTTATGATGCAAAGAGTTTATATTAATAAACGAGTAAATTAGAATGAACAGACTATTGTAACCAAGGAATACAGGAGGGCAAGCACACTGAAACAGACTACCAGGCACTGCAGTGGGGGTGGGGGGTTGGCCTTCAGTAGACAAGACAGGGTGGAAGAGACTCGAAATAAAAGCAAAGAAATGTCTGTCACATCACTGGCACTGACATTAAGAAAGGTCATAGTTCACTTTATGTTTCTCAAACCTGAAAAATATTTTCTTCTATCTCAAATTCTGCCTTTATGGGCTGGAGCAGTGGCTGGGTGGTTGCGGTGCCTGCTTGGCTTGTGCGAGGATGCAAGTTCAAACCCCAGCACCACGTACACAACCAAGTATTGGAGCAACGAAAGACACATGAAAAACTAAATAAAACTGATTCTCTCTCTTAAAAGAAAAATTGTTTTGCTTTATAAACTCAGCCCAATAAAATAACAAGAACTTCCAGAGCAAAAGGAACATTTTTACTTAGCATAGTCATAACCTAGTAAGTTAGAATGCCCTTTTTGTTTGTTTCAAAGACACAGATTTATTTAGGAAAGCACATACATATTCAAGGGAGAATATGAGCTATTACAAGAGAGACAGAGGGCACATGGCACAGGCCTGTAAACCCAGCAACACTGGAGATCACAAGTTCCAGCCCAGACTCACCCACTTAATGAAATACTGCAAATAAATAAATAAGCAAGCAAGCAAGCAAGCTGGGGATGAAGCTCAGTGGTAAAGCACCACTGGATTCCATTCCCTCCAAAATAAACAAGGACAAAGAGAGAGAGAGAGAGAGAGAGAGAGAGAGAGTCTGTTTTATCTTTTTAGTGCTTCCTCCGCACAAAAAAAGTCAAGAACAGGGCTGGAGCGATGGCACAACAGCGCTTGCCTGGCATATATGAGGATGCAGGTTCAAACCACAGACCACGTACACAAGTGTTGGAGCAACAAAAGCCACATGAAAAACTAAATAAAATTCTCTCTCTCTCACTCTCCCTCTCTCTTAAAAAAAAAAAAAATCAGTAACCAGCCTTCAACACTACAGTCCATAAACCAAGATTATTGAAAAAAAAGTTTTAAATCACAAAATTTAAAATCTAATCTTCCCAGTTACATCTAAATAAGAAATTTTGCAGTTTTATTTTTTTATTTTTATTTTTTTAAAGAGAGAGAATCAATTTTTATTTAGTTTTTCATCTGGTTTTTGTTGCTCTGACACAGTTGTGTATGTGGTGCTGGGTTTGAACCCAGGTTCTTGCACCTACCACGCAAGCATGATAAACACAAATAAACTCCAGCCCCTTTTCGCAGCATTTTAAAAGTTTTCCAATCCTGTTTTGTGAAAGTTACACAAAATAAAACCCTTTGATATAAAATACATGTACTCCACAAATGCTTTTATTTCTTATACACTGACCATCTACTTATGCTATCTGAAGCAACTACTAAAATATTCAATATAGGCTTTTATTGAACTCAGGAACTGAAAAGCATCTCAGTAACATTAAATCCGGCTATTTATTTTTATTATTAATCCCAAACATTAGTGCTTCTGAAGTATGGTATTTCATGGAATATAAAATGATATGTTTGACAGAATCTGTAGATAACTCCATATATTACGGTAGGGGCTAGAGCGATGGCTCAGCAGCTGGAGAGATTACCTGGCATGCTTGAGGACCCAGGTTCAAACTCCAGCACCACACACAACTAAGCATTGGAGAAACAAAAACCAGATGAAAAACAAAATAAAACTGATTCTCTCTCACTGTCCCTCTCTCCTTAAACAAAGGAAAAAAGAAAAATATAATAAAATATATTCACTTTTTCTCTTTTTCTCATTCTTTCCCTCTATTAAAAAAAACTATACAATACAGTTTTCACTTTTGACAATTCTATTTTTACAATTACTTCAGTTATATCTTTAGTAGTACACTTGAAAAACATTCTGAAAGGATTTGAGCTATAATTAAACAAATGTTACATAATACATATGTGTAAACGAGTGCAATGTTTACTGATTTCCCAGCGTCGAGAGCACACTGCTTCCAGAAAGTCAATTAGACTACTCAGTTTCTCCCATTGCAGGTCCCTTGTGAAAACTAAGGATTGCAGGTTAGACTGCTGCTTTTCAAAATTCTCAAGTTTGAAGGTCACAGTCTAAATCATTTTATAAAGACATCATACCTTTGGCTTTTAGTAAGTCAGCTATGGGGATCTATTATGGTACTTATGAATATTGGATGTCTTGTCTCAGACCTTACATAAAACCATATCTCTCAGTAACTGTTCCTGACTAAAATATCATTAGAAAATTAATATTTTTCTCTTTAAAAAAGGGGAAAGTTATTTAAAGAAAAGGAAGATCCCTGTCATCTTTGATCAGAAGGGCCACTAATCGTATTTTAGTGACAAATGCTGAAATCATTCTAGTTGGGGAGTGACTCCCAAAGTAACCTGCACTTAGTGTAATTGTTTTAGTCATAACTTTGGGGGGGGGCTACTGGCATTGAACCCAGGATACTTAATCACTGAGTCATATCACAAGCCCTTTTTATTATTTTGAGACAGGGTCTCACTGAATTGCTAAGTTGCTGAGGCTGGCTTTGAACTTGAGATCATTCGGCCTCAGCTTCCTCAAGAGCCATTGAAATTCTTTCTTTTGTGGTTTTTTGGTACCAGGGATTGAACCCAAGGGTGCTTAACCAGTGAGCCACATCCCCAGCCCTTTCTATTTTTTATTTTGAGACAGGGTCTCACTAAGTTGCTTGAGGCCTTGCTAAGTTGCTAAAGTTGGCTTTGAGCTTGCAATCCTCCTGCCTCAGTCTCCCAAGTCACTCAGAGTATAGGCATATGCCACCACACTCAGCTATGACAACAGTCATTCTAGAAAGCCTAATAGAAGGTAGGCAAAATATTCCTTGCTATCAATATGTACTTTAGACCAAGATTTCAATAGTTGACATGATAACAGTTATAGAAGATCAAAACCTTTTAGATAATTTACATTTTCTAACTGGGAAAATACTACAAAGCATACATCAGTTAGCTATGATGTAAACTGTGAAATGCCAATCTGTATGTCAAGTAAATATGAGAGTGAAGGTGAGCACACAAAGATTTTAGAAGTGGAAGAAAATACTATATAAATAGTGATTAGACTAATTATCTATTAGACTAATAGATAAACGAGGAACTAAGGATTTGGGCATGAAGTGTTATAATAATTATTTAAAAGGGCTGGGGTTGTAGTTCAGTGGCACAATGCTTACCTAATATGCAAGAGGCCTTGGGCTCAATACTCAGCACCACACACACATACACAAAGATGAAAACGGAATCATTCAAACTCCAGTTAGATGAATCATACTACTATGTTCCCCTAGTAAAGTACATTACTCAATTCATTATATGACCCTGTTGGCATAAAAGGAATTTATATTTGGATTATTTCAAAGATGATCAACTGACCAGTCTTGAAATCTCAATATATAACTTTTAAATAAGGCAGAGTATTAAAACTTCACAAATGTTAGCATAGAATTTTAAATGTCTACAGAATTTTTTTCTACCACGTTCACACTATGAAGATGGCAATCATGGCCAAATTGGATGGCATATGGCAACTCAAAGAAGACCAGAAAGATCTCTAGTGAATGAATCATGAATGCAAGGATAGTACATTTATCGATAATTGTAAAGCCAAAATCAAGAACAGATCACTTAAAGGAGACCTGAAGCTGAATAACCTTTCCAGTCTTAGAAATGAGTTCATTTAAACACATTTTCAACATCTCTCTAAAAAAAGGTTAGGGTTGAAGCAGTGGCTCAGCAGTTACAGTGCTTGCCTGGCATGCTCAAGGATGCGGTTTTGAACCCCAGCACCACATACAACTAAGTGTTGGAGCAACAAAAACCACATGAAAAACTAAATAAAATTGATTCTCCCCACCCTCTTTCTCACTGTTAACCACCGTATTAAATTCCACATTTTAATTCATGAGTTTTAGCCCCTGGGTTGGTGCCAAAACTGGAATGGACCCTGACTTGTCACTACAGTGTTCAGCTTTGGCTAAGCCCTGGAAAACTTTCTCTAGCACTTCGTAATTTCCCAAAGCATCACACAACTGCTGTTGATAGCAGGACTGTCAGAATTACGAAGACTTTGACACATAAGAAATCTCTGTTCAAATCCTTTCTGCAGGGGCTGGAGTGGTATGCGTCAGTAATCCCAGTGGCACAAGGGGATCACAAGTTCAAAACCAGCCTCGGCAACTTAGTGAGGCCCTAAACAACTTAGTGAGACTCAGTCTCAAAATAAAATGTAAAAAGGGCTGGGGATGTGGCTCAGTGGTTAAGCACCACTGGGTTCAATTTCTGGTACAAAAGAAAAAAGCTTTTACAACCCTAAAATGCATCAGAGAATTCCAGTGTCAGAGCGAGAGAGGAAGAGAGGTAATCATCCCATTTATATTCTGCAACACTGAAACTATAACTGGAATATCTTGTTCAGTTCTAAGAACCTCATTTTAAGAAGTCATTAACAGATTATAGAGCATGTCCAAAAGAGGGCAATTTGACTAATATGGAAAAGGTGTCACATGAGAAATGAGAAATGGTTAAAGAACTGGGGATGCGTGGCCTACAAAAGAAATGAGTCAGAAGCGGGAGCAGCCTTCATAAGATTTAAGGACTATTATGTGGAGTAAGAAGAGCTATTCTCTATCACTCCAGAAACAGAAATAGGAAGTTACTGGGATGCACTGTACAATAAAAAAAACTGATGATAATTCACAATGTACATCAGAATTCTTACTTTATATGGATTCCTTTATTTATATAAAGATCTGCTTCTAAAGATTATCTTGAGAGATCTAGGATGTAGCCTTGGTACGTGCCTTTAAGCAGGTTCCTCAAGTGATTCTGGGTAGTCCTTTTTAGATTTTAAATGCTATAATCCTTATTAAAGGCTTACTGTAATATAATTCACATACTCTATAATTCACCCACTTGAAAATGTACAATGGCATTTAGTATATTCACATTTTAGAACATTTTCATAACCCTCAAAAGAAACTCTGTACCCAAATGCTCTCTATTTTGCCAAACACCCCAGCCTTAGGAAAGCCCTAATCTAATATCTGTCCCTATGGATTTTTTTAATTCTTTACATGTCATATAAACTTAATTGTACTATGTAAGGTCTTTTTTGACTGGTTCTTTCACCTAGCATAGTTTTAAGGTCCAGAGAAGCCTGTACTGCTCCCACAGCAGGCCTCAGGCAGCATCCACCCGGTGCTGCTTCATAGGATGCCAAATCCTGGGGTTAGAGTCATGGAGGTTCCTCTGAGATTTGTTTGTGGCCTCTCTGATCACAGGCCACCTTTTCTTCTCTGGGTAATCCTCCTCAGTCTAAGTCTTTACAGACACTTAAGGTTGCTTAGGGCCCACCAAATGTGCAGACATTTCCTCCATATGTGGCAACATTTATAGGTACAGGAATTAGGAACTGATATATTTAGGGTTCATCACTCAAATCTATTGCATCAAGTAGCTGAGAAGCCAGCAAGCAAGCTGCTCCTAGGCGATTTCCTATAGAAACTCTTGCACATGAACCCAGATGACAACTACAAAAATATTCATAGTACCATCACTCACAATATCAAAAATGAAACAGCCAAATGGATACAGTCATAGTTATGCAGCATTGAAAATAATTGAACTACAGCTACACACATCAACATGGAAGTATAATAAAACATGTGTAAAGCCAAAAAAACGCCAAAAAAAAAAGGCATACTACATTTATATGATAAAGTCTCACACAGCTCAGACCTATATTGCTAGGGTTGTGTGCATAATACAATAAAACGATAAAGAAAAATAGAAAATTCGGAATAGTGATTTTCCATGTGGAGGAAGGGTTGGATCATGGAGCACACGGAGGGCTTTAAAGTACTGGTAAGGGGCTGGGAGTGAGTCGTAGAGCACTTGCCTAGCAACACAAAAGAAAGGGGAAAAAAAAGGACTGGTGAGGATCTATTTCTTAGATGATAGGACCACAGAAAAATAAAAAATACTTTTTTCAAAAGGTCTAGCATACATACACATACATGCAATTTTAAAATAAATAATAAAAATTACAATTCATATTGGTTATTATTCTAGCTCTAAAAACCAAAATCATTATTCTCATAGCTGATAAGCATTTAAGGGTTTCTCTATAGATATGGCTCTATGGTTGTATAATGAAAATATTCCCAATGAGGTGTGAGGAGCCCAAGTGTTTCACATTTTCAGGAACAGCATGAACTGATATAAACGCTAAGACTTTTATATGGTGATGCTGTAATCAGCTCTGCCTCTGGAAGGAGTGATCAGTTTCTGGGGTTGACTAAAGTCTAGAGCAGAGAGTTGAAGGGAGAGACTGACTCCAAGGAGACATCTGGCAAGGGGTATGGGTGTGTGTGTGTGTGTGTGTGTGTGTGTGTGTGTTGTATGTATGTATTTATTTATGTGGTGCTGAGGACTGAACCCAGGGCCTTTTGTATGCTAGACAAGTGCTCTGTCAACTGAACTATATCCCCAGCTGCAAGATGTTTTTGACTGTCATGGTACAGAGGTGCCATTGGCATTAGTGGGCCAGCAATACTGCTAAACACCATGCATACAACAAAACATTATCTGGAGGCTGAAGCAGTGACTTGGTGGTTACAGCACTTACCTGGCATATGTGAGGACCCAGATTTGAACCCCAGCACCATGTACACAACTAAGTGTCAGAGCAACGAAAACCAGATGAAAAACTAAATAAAATTGATTCCCCCTCACTCTCTTTCTCTCTCTGTCCTTCTTTCTCTCTTTAAAATACACACACACACACACCATCTGACCCAAAGTGCTAAAAATGTCAAGGTTGAGAATCCCAGTTTGTACTAGGCACTTGAGAGAGTGGGTGGGGTAGGCCATCAGACTGCCATCTGACATTGACCGTGACAAGGCACTCTCCTCTTAAGAAATATACAACATCCCAACTTTGTAAACTGTCACCTTATCATTGTGCACAGGAGGGATTCCAATCATGTGCTGAATCTGAATTTAAGTTGTACAGGTAACTGTAAATACCAAGAGGATTCTACGAGACTGTGAGCTCCTCAAGGGTGGGGTTCAGATTATTTCATCTTTATATCGTTTGCACTAAAAACTCAGTATGTTCTGAATTGTTTCCTTGAAATAAGGTCCAGGGCACATGGTGAGCATCATCTGGCACTTAGCACTCAATAGCATTAGGTAACATTATATCAAAAAAATCTTATTCAAAATTATTTCAAATTGAAAACACAGCTTATAATTTCACCTATTTTGCTCACTAATGCATCTCAAGCACCAGAGTACCTGACACATAAAAGGTGCCTATGTTCAGTAAGCTGTCACTCAATCAGCAAACGGCTATAAATGCTGCCCAACACTGCACACACCTTCCCCTCAAAAAGACAAAACAAACAGAACAACAGAAAGAGCAGCAGACATGGTAAGGTGCCACTTCCAAACGCACTCCCGACACTTCTCCTGGAGACCCTGGCCTCTGCCTCGTCTTCCTCAGTCAGGTTACCACCTTCTGAGGTGACGTGGGTATCAACCACAGTTTGTCTACCATACTAGAAACATTAATTCTAGCACGGCATAGTGGCCCACACTTGCAATTCCAGCAGCTTGGAAGGCTGAGGCAGGAGGATCACAAGTTCAAAGCCAGCCTCAGCAAATCAGCTGTCCGTAACTTAGTGAGACGTTGTCTCAAAAATAAAGATTTTTAAAAAAGGGCTGGGGTGTGGCTCAGTGATTAAGCACTCCTGGGTTCAATCCCATTAACTACCTGGCTAGGTTAGGCAAGAATACAAATAAGTATCCAGCAACTCCTTCATACAAATCACTGAAGACCATGGCTGACTACTGAAGAGACCACTAAGAAACATGAGAAATGCATACTCTTTTTTTTTTTTTAAGATAATTTGTCAATGTAAACCGGGGCTTTATTTATTTATTTACTTTTTTAGAGAGAAGGACTGTGAGAGAGAGAGACAGAGACAGAATCAATTTTTATTGAGTTTTTCACATGGCTTTTGTTGCTCCGACACTTAGTTGCATATGTGGCGCTGGGGTTTGAACCCGTGTACTTGCACATGCTGGGCAAGTGACATAACCACCAAGCCATCCCTCCAGCCCCATGCTTACTCTTTTATGCTACTGAATTTTGCCCTTCTCAACTTCTGCTCACAGCTGTGCCTGACTAGTTAAAACTGGCTGGAAACCTTGTCTATCACTCTACTGGTTATTTCTTCTAAATCAAAAGACTCCACTTGAGAATTCAAATCCATCTGTTTTCCTAAGTCTTTAAAGACCAAATATTCAGAAAAACTAAGTAGCTGAAACTAATGTACCTATTGCTCCTAGCTAAGACTTAATATGTTGTCAGGGGCAGGGAGCAAGGGGTTTGAGGAAACAACAAAAAGAACATAATACATGTTCCTTAGATATTCTTCAGCTCCCATCTTGGCAGAATCAAGGCAAATCCAGAAACTCTTCTGGCAAAATTAACACATCTCAAACATTGCTCACGCATGGGCTGGAGTGGTGGCTCAGTGGTTGGAGCACCTGCGTGGCATGCACAAGGATCTGGGTTCAAATCCCAGCTCCACATACACAGCTAAGTTTCAGAGAAACAAAGCCCAGATGAAAAAAACAAATAAAATTGATTGAGGAACAGTGAGAGAGAGAAATAATCAATTTTATTTAGCTTTTCATGTGGCCTTCATTGCTCTGACACTTTGTTGTGTATCTCGTGCCAGGGTTTGAACTCACATCCTTGTGCATGCGAGGCAAGCACTGTAACTGCCGAGCCACTACTCTAGCCCCTCTCCCTCCCTCTTTAAACAAAAACAAAACAAAACAAAAAGCATTGCTCACCCAAAATAATGACTATCAGCCCCAAAGTTACTTGCCCATTTTCCTTTTCTTGACATCAGAAAGCCTAAACTGACTCATAACCTAGAGTGTCACTTTTCAATATCTGAGAGATAAGGGAAGATTCATTGCTGAATTATCGGTCCTGTTTCATGATCAGAAAAACACTAAGGGAAAAATAATCCAGTTTTTGTGGTGTTTATCTAGAACCTAAAACTTTGCATTTCTAAAAGTTTTGTCAATTATTAAAGTAAAATACAGAGGCTGGAGCAGTGGCTCAGCAGTTACAGTGCTTGCCTGGCATGCACAAGTACGTGGGTTCAAACCCCAGCACCCACATACACGAGGTATCGGAGCAATAAAAGGTACATGAAAAACTAAATGAAGTTGATGCTCTCTTTCTCTCTGTCACTCTCTTTTGTTTTTTCTTTCTTTTTTAAGAGAGAGGGATAGTGAGAGAATGAGAGAGAGAGAAAGCGAATCAATTTTTTTAATTGAGAAATTTATTTGTTGAACAATCATACAAATTTCAACAAAATAATATATAATGTATATAGATTCTGAAAATTGGATTTACTCCCAAGAGTGCCCCCCCCAATTATCCACCCATATCCCTCCCTTCCCCTTCCCAAAACATCTCTAAAAAAAGTATTAGGTTGTGTAACATTACATGATATCTGGATTTAACACCTGAAATTAGACCACTTCTCTTAATGGCCAGGGTCTAGTTCCAGCCTCTGCGAATCAATTTTTATTTAGTTCTTCATGTGGCTTTCATTGCTCTGACACTTAGTTGTGTATGTCGTGCAGGGGTTCGAACCTGCCTACTCGTGCTTGCCAGGCAAGTGCCGTACAGTTCCAGCCTCACTCTTTTGAAAAAAAAAAAAAAGTAAAATACATAAAATTCTCCCTCTTAATGCCTTTTAGCATTACTTCTGAATTCATCCTGCCTAGAAATGATACAGGAAGAATATACCACAATATTCTTGGGCTGGAGAAGTGGCTCAGTGATGGAGTGCTTGCCTAGCATGCATGAGGTCCAGGGTGCAATCCCCAGCACCACATACACAAATAAATAAAGGAAAAACAAAAACCAGATAAAAAAAAAAATTCTCTTTTAAAGAAAATATTCTGCAACACTGAAAAAGACCTAATACATTACGGACTTCAAGCAAGACGTTGCTTCTGTAGGATTTGTTTAATGTTTGTTGCCAAAGCCACATATGGAAAACTTGGTAAAGTTATATCTATGTTCTGAAATGTTGCAACATGCCTAAAGTTCAATTTATCTTTCCAATATGATTTTTCACCAAAGAAACTCTTTCTGTAGTAAGCAATGTTAAGAAATAATAAAATGAAGCATAAGCCACATAACTACACCTAAAAATTTCACATCTTGGAAAGTTATTTCTAAAACACTGTAATTTGCCACACTAATATACACTTAACATATAACACTCTATAATATCCAGAGGCTAGTAATGAAATGAAATATGAGCTTCCTTTTTTTTCAAGACCACCTAAACACAATTTTAGAATTTCACTAAAATTCCTAAGAAAAAATCACCTCCAAAGACACGTTAAATCTTTTTTATTACATTGAAAATTTGCTGTATCAAATATAACAGAAAACATACTTTCAACAACTAAGATTTTAAAATATCTTTATTATTGGGCTGGAGGGGTGGCTCAGCAGTTATGGCACTTGCCTGGCATGCAAGAGTATGCAAGTTCAAATCCCAGCACCACATACACAACGAAGTGTCAGGGCAACGAAAGCCAGATGAAAAAACAATAAAATTGATTCTTTCTCTCTCTCACTGTCCCCCTCTCTTAAAAAAAAAAAAATCTTTATTAGATAGATTTGTTGTAAGAGAGTTCAACTTGCATCCTTGATGTTCCATAGCACATGAGTATCTAGTGAAATACCGAAGACATTATCTCAAAACTATACTTCAGGGGCTGGAGTGGTGGCTTGGAGGTTGCAATGCTTGCCTGGCATGTGTGAGGATGCAGGTTCAAACCCCAGCACCACATACACCAGGAAGTGTTGGAGCAACGAAAGCTACATGAAAAGCTACATAAAATTGATTCTCTCTTTCTCTCACTGTCCCTCTCTCTTTAAAAAAAAAAGGGGGGGGCTGGAGTGGTGGCTCGGTGGTTATGGTGCATGCCTGGCATGTGCGAGAACACGGGTTCGAATCCCAGAATCGTGTATACAACAGAGTGTCAGAGCAAGGAAAGCCACATGAAAAACAAAATTATTACCAAAAAAAAAAAAGTTGCAACCCACATGTAACATTAATGATTGAAAAAGAAAAAGACAATACTGTATCTCCTCCACAGAAGCACCTTGAGGCTTTGTGACCACACAAGCTAAGAGTTGGGATGAATGTACCAGAAGAGGCCAAGTAGGCAGGGAGGCAATGGCATGGGTTTGAATAGTGCTGAATGTTCCTGAAATCTCTCTTCACAAGGCCTCCTGGGATAAGCTTTGTACATCATATAACAATTCTTTAGTAATAAATTGTTATGTACATTTATTTAAAACATTCACTCTTGGGACAACTTTTAAAATTTTAACTCCAACCACTTGCAACTCATAAAAACTTTAAGAGAAAAACCAACAAGAAGAGAAATATACTAGACAGCCAGGAGTGGTGGTGCACGCCTGTAATTCTAGCCACTCAGGAAACTGAGACAGGAGGATGATAAGTTTGAAGCCAGTTTGGATAACTTAGTGAGATCCTCAGTAACTTAGTGAGACCCTGTCTCAAAAAAATAAAAAATACTGGGGATGAAGATCAGTGGTACAGCACCCTGGGTTTAATTCATAGTTTAAAAAGAGAGAGAGAGAAGAAAAAGAAAGAAAGAAAGAAAGAAAGAAAGAAAGAAGAAAAAAAGAAGTATCCTAGATGGTTTGGTTTTAGTGAAACAACTAAAATTGAAAACCCAAATCAACAAGGATGTTATATGAAGATCAAATGGTTTCTAGAACAACCTGGTGAGTATTCAGCCTAAGAACACAAGAATCCCTGGGTTCAGTCCCCAGAACCAAAAAAAAAAAAAAAGCATAAAAACAAATAAAACCAACCAAACAAGCAAAACCTTAATATAAGAAACACAAAGGTAAACACACAGTAAAATAAGCAAATTAAAAGGGAAATTAACTATTTTCCAAAAGAAAACTGACTATATATTAATTACAGCATTTTTTGGAAATTCATGAAATAACAGGGTACGAGCGATTTACATTTTATTCCTTTTGCTTTTTCTATTTTCCCCAACCAACATGTTATGCTTTTGTTGCATGCTATTTCAGAAAGAAAAGAGAGCAAGCATCAGCCACTCCTGAATGCTCTAGAAAGCTAAGGCTGGAGAGTTCATGGAAACCTCTAACGGGAAAACAACGCTTGCCAAATGCTTACTATGTGCTAAAACCATGCTAAGACGCTTCTATTCATTACAGCCCTTCATCGGGAAAACCATAGTCTAGGATAAGTAGCAAGACTACTGTTCCCTCTGTACAGATAAAAAAATGGCTGGTTAAGAATACACCAACGGCCAAGGTCTTTTACTCAGTGCCCATATTCTGAACCATACCATCTGTTTCTCACACACGTCTGGTAAGAATACCCTGAGGACTAGTTAGAAAGACATAACCTCCACCCCCTCCACCAGAGGGCCTGTGAATCTGTGCATATAAAAAGCATCTCAGTCATTCTTATCAGATACAAGGTGGGAAACACTTCTCACACTTTACTGCCATCCAAACTTCTTATTAAGAACCAAGAATGGTGCTTGCCTGTCATCCCAGCAACTCAAGAGGCTGAGGCAGGAGGATCACAAGTTCAAAGCCTGCCTCAGCAACTCAGTGAGGTCCCAAGCAACTTAGCAAGACCCTGTCTCAAAATAAAAAACAAAAAGGGCTGGAGATGCGCACCCCTGGGTTCAATCCCTGGTGGAAGGAAGTCCTTACATATATAAATTGGCCCTTATTGCTACTGTGAGCTATTTCAGTACCAAATCATTCACTCTCAAAGAGGAAATGAAGACAATCTAATGGTTGAAGCTACTTTTGGGTTTCCACACAGAGAAAGAACATCTTCATAACATAAAGAGGATGATGAAGCTTTGTGTACTGAGGCTGCGGTAGTTCCTTGACTTCCTGATAATCGCTCCGGGTCTTCTTTACCCAGTAAGAATTCAGAGGTGGGGAAAGGAGCAGGGCACCATGTTCAGTGACTGCCCTATTTTTTTAAGTGGAAGAAAATAGAACATGGAGTTTTGTATTCCTAAGGAAGACCTTTCCTAGTAGAAACAGGTTATCACTTATTTGCATTGATTTTTCACATACCCACACATAGGGGAGATGGTGGTACCCAGGGTCAAATGGAGGACGCAAATCTCTCGTAAAGCAGTCCAATTCAAGCTGGTATGTGCTTGTTTTGGTGGTACTGGGTACTGGACTTAGGAATACCCTACCACTTAGCTACATCTCCAGCCCCCCCCCCTTTTTTTTTGAGACAGGCTCTTGTAAAGTTGCCTGCTGGCCTTGAATTCACCATTCTCTGCTTCAGCACCCCAAGTAGTTGGGATTACAGGTGTACACCACTTTGCTTGGCTAAAGTTAAGTATTTTTTCAGACCTCTGCATGCCAAACAAAACCTGTGAGTTAAGTTCAGCATGTTAACTACTGCTTGCAGTCCCTGTTGGCATTAACATTTCATATCTCAGCATCTTTTCCCATAAATATATACATTTATATTTCACAGGAAGGAGAGCAATGTCAAATTAAAAAGAAAAGTATCTGATGACAAATGAGTTGGTATCTGTCAAGTAAGTTTTTGAAAAAATGAGATTCCAGGACTGGGAGCAACCTAGTGACTGAAATACAAGACCAAGGTAAACTTAAGGAATCTGCTTGCATTTTGATTACCTAATACCAACACCAATCCGCACACATAATGCACCAAACCCCTAAAGAACAGCATTGGAGCTATGGGCCACACCCTTCTTCCGCTTCAACAGAGCTGAGAGATGCATCACACTCCGTGGCTTCCTAAAGCAGAGAAGCTCAGGGCAGGAGAAGAGGCGGCTCCTGTGGCAGGTGTTAAGAATGGCTGATTTAGAACTCATAAGGACAGTATGGTGGCCTAAGCTGTGTTTGTTCTCATGCCAACTGCTTGCCAGATGAACTGGAAACACACTCCATTTACATGGATGACATTTAACAGGACAATATACAAAATTTCAAGCTTGAGTTTCTTCAGGCTGTCAGTGGCTCTGCCAGCGTTCCTGCCCCAGACTTGAGCAGAAATATTCGACAGGCCATACAGATGGCAAGCTATGAAATCGTGGGACACAGTGAACTTTTAAACTTGCACATTTCAAAGACCAAGAATTCTAACTGAAGATGGAAAAAAATTTTAAAATGACTTTATTTAATCAGACCACTACAGGGCTGGAGTGGTAGCTTAG
This sequence comes from Aplodontia rufa, assembly GCA_004027875.1. Taxonomy (NCBI): domain Eukaryota; kingdom Metazoa; phylum Chordata; class Mammalia; order Rodentia; family Aplodontiidae; genus Aplodontia; species Aplodontia rufa. The sequence goes on along the minus strand of PVKS010007131.1, from coordinate 5,766 downwards.
TGGTTGGAGTGCTTACGTGACATTCACAAGGACTGGAGTTCAACCCCAGCACCATGTATAAAACTAAGTGTTGGAGAAACAAAGGCCAGATGGAAAAATAAATAAAATTGATTCCCTCTTTCTCTCACATACTCTCCCTTTCTCTTATAAAAACAACAACAACATCAACAACAACAACAAACCCCCACCAAAAAAAATACCACAGCATAGAGAAAAACTATGATTGGTTTGATATTAAGAAATAAACTAGTCTGTCAACTAGCGCCTCTACCCACCTCTGCCCACTCCCCTCCCTCCCGTCTCTCCCCCACACCTCAGCTGTCACTTCTGGAAGCACGGAGGCCAGAAAAAATAATGGAACCGTATTCCTGTGACACTTTTGTGGCATTACCTCCAGCAACAACTGATAACAGAATTATTTTTGGAAAAAATTCAGATAGACTGTGTGATGAAGTACAAGAGGCAGTTTATTTTCCTGCTGCAATTCATGGTAACTTGGGAAAGCATCTTAAGTGTACCTATATAGAAATTGATCAAGTCCTGAAACATATGCTGTTGTCCTTAGTTGTCCTGCTTGGTTGTGGGGGCAGAAATGGGAGCCAATGAGCATGGAGTTTGCATTGGGAATGGAGCTGTATGAGGAAGAGAAGAAGTCTGTAATGAAGAAGCACTACTGGGCATGGACCTTGTCAGACTTGGCCTTGAAAGAGTAGACACAGCTGAAAAAGCCCTCAAGGTCATTGTTAATTTGTTAGAGAAATATGGCCAGGGTGGAAACTGTACGGAGGGCAGCATGGAATTTAGCTATCACAACAATTTCCTGATAGCTGATAGGAATGAAGCCTGGATTCTGGAGACTGCAGGGAAGTACTGCGCAGCAGAAAAAGTAGAAGGACTGAGGACCGAACTCAGGGCCTTGCGTGTGCTAGGCAAGCGTTCTGCCACTGAGCTAAATCCCCAACCCCACTTATACTCTCTTGATGGGATTGTAAATTTATATAACCACTATGGAAATCAATGTGGAGGTTCCCCAAAACACTAGGAACGGAATCACCACATGATACTGCTATACTTTCTCCATATTTATTCAAAAGAATTAAAATCAGCATAGCAATACCTGCATACCCATGTTTATAGCAGTGCAATTCACAATAACCAAGTTATAGAACCAACATAAATGTCCATCAATGGATGAGTAGATAAAGAAAATGTAGTATATATACACAATGGAGTTTTGTCAGTCATGAAGAACAAAATTATGTGATTTGCAGGAAAATGGATGGAACTCCAGAACATTATGTTAAATGAAGTAAGCCAGACTCAGAAACTCAAGATTCATATTTTCTTTCATATGTTAAAGCTAGAAAGAAGAAAAAAAGAAGTGGGGAGAATCTCATAAAAATAGAAGGGAGGAGCTGGAGCTGTGGCTCCGCAATTACGGTGCTTGCCTGGCATGCACGAGTACACGAGTTCAAACCCCAGCACCATGTACACAACTGAGGAAACAATGAAAGCCACATGAAAAACTAAATAAAAATTGATTCTGTCTCAAAAGAAAAAAAGAAATAAACTAGGGGGCTGGAGCAGTGGCTCAGTAGTTATGGCGCTTGCCTGGCATGCACTAGTACCTGGGTTCCAACCCCAGCACCACATATACAATGAAGTGTCCGAGCAACGAAAGTCCATGAAAAACTAAATAAAATTGATTCTATCCCTCACTTGCGCGCGCTCTCTCTCTCTCTGCCTCTCTCTCTTAAAAAAAGAAGAAAAAAACAAAAGAAAAGAAAAAGAAAAAAAAAGAAATAAACTAGGGGCTGAAGAGGTAGCTCAGAGATTATAGCGCTTGCCTGGCATGTGCGAGGACACAGGTTCAGACTCCAGCTCCACGTACACAACGAAGTTTCAGAGTAATGAAAGCCACAAGAAAAACTAAATAAAACTGATTCTCTCTCTATATATATCTCTATCTCACTCTCACTGTCCTTTTCTCTTTAAAAAATAAAAGTTTAAAACAAGAAATAAACTAGATTAACATAAGAGTTCATTAGGAGGAACTGTATTTATCTGGGTGACCCTAACATCTTTCCATTTGTGTAAGCAGCTCTAAAGCAAGATTTAAGGAACTGATCAATTTTATGGTTAAGAGAAATAAGTCCTATCAAATAGATTCTTGAAACAGAAACAGGTTTTATGATGCTCCTGAACATCATGTCAAATAGAACTATGAATGAAAAACTTAAAACTTACGTTCATTAAAACATTATATATGGGCTGGAGCAGAGGCTCAGCAGTTATGGCGCTTGCCTTGCATGTGCAAGAATGCAGGTTCAAACCCCAGCACCACGTACACAACAAAGTATTGGAACAACGAAAGCCACATGAAAAACTAAATTAAATTGATTCTCTATCTCTCTTACTGTCCCTCTCTCTTTAAAAAAAAAAAAAATATATATATATATATATATAGATAGATATAGATATACAAAGCATAATCCTATTTTTATTTTACATTATACATATTTATGCTTTATATGTCTGTATATATACTGGCATTTATATATGTAAGAAAGGGAGAGCAGAGGGACAGATTCAAAATTATAGCAGTGAATTAGCAGGAATCTTAATAGGAATTATGGCTAATTTTCTCTCTTGCTCTAAGGTACTGGGAATTGAACCCAGGGCCTCTAGCATGCTAGATAAGCACTCTACCAATGAGCTATTTCCCCAACGCTTATGGCTGATTTTTATTTTCCAAGTATGTATAATAAACACCAATTGCCATTGAATGGGGCAGAGGTGAAGAATTATCATGGAAAAAATCTTTAAAATACATTAGGTAAATAAAACGGCATAAAAACAAAAATTTTTTGCTATTTATTTTAAAAATATAAAGTGGCTGGAGCGTGGCTCAGTGGTTACAGCACTTGCCTGGCAAAGTGCAAGGACACAAGTTTGAATCCCAGCACCACACACACAATGAAGGGTCCGAGCAACGAAAGCTACATGAAAAACTAAAGTTGATTCTCTCTCTCCCTCTGTCTTTAAAACACACACACACACACACACACACACATACACACGAATACTGCAAAATAAGAATTTTTTAAAAATTTGTCTGGTATTTCCATGTCAAATTATTTGCCAGTAAAGAGTCAATTGGCAAAGCTAAGCCATGCTTCTGGGGAAGAAGTCAGATGAAAACATGTAGTTTTGCTTCTCTCTTGTTGAAGGATGAATCTCAATTAATCCATGCTGAGAACAGATGGCGGAGGAAATTGGTCCAAAATGCAGCTATGGAAGTACAAATATGGTGGTCAGCCGGAAAGGCATTATTCTTAATTTTAACCTTTTCCTAGAAACAGTGCCTGGTGTGTTAACACAGTAAAAATGGGTGAGCAGGTGTAGGAGGATTTTATTTTGGGCATGGGCTGAGGAAAAAGGAAAAAACTGAATTTGATTAAAGAAGCCTATTTAATTCTTTAAAAAGTAGGTTGAGAATACCTTGAATAATCTAATATTTCAGAAAATTCTTGTATTTTTTGGAAAGACTATTGATAATAAGAATATAGTACTTTTTATTTTCGTATCAAATATCTTCTTAGAACTAGAAGTCCAAAATAAACATGTTAGTCTTACAATATGCCCAAACAAAAAAGGTAGTGATCAGTTCTGGGAAAACTGCATGTTACTACTACTCTGCATAACTTTTCCTGTTTTCGTTTCCATGATTTTCAGAGCAGCTCTATCATGCTCTCCCAAGCACCTAAGCACTCTAATAGAAACTCTGGAATCTGCTGCTGAGCAGTTTAAAGGACCTATCTTGTTTTCTCTTTATTAATGATATGTGTTACTGCTACCACGAAGCCAATGAAAAAAAGCAGGCCCTTCCCAATCTTTTAGTTTATTTTTACCTAATAAGCCTTATGCGTTAGTATTCTTAATTAATTCAATTTCCTAGTTTTCACAGAATAAAGCATCTTCGCAGTGTCCCTCAAGTGGATAAGATTATATTTCACCATAAGAAAAATAATACAATTTAAAAAATCAAGTGGATAAGACTAATTTTGTCATAAGAAAAAATAATCCAGGCTGAGGGTAGTGGTGCACACCTGTGATCTCAGTGACTTGGGAGGCTGAGGCAGGAGGATCACAAGATGAAAGCCAGGCTCAGCAAATTAGTGAGACCCTGAGCAACTTAGCAAGACTCTGTTTCAAAAATAAATACATAAATAAATAAGGCTGGGGATGTGGCTCAGAGGTTAAGTGACTCGGGGCTCAATCCCTGTTTTTTTTCTTTTTGTTGTTGTTGTTGTTTTGTTTTTTTTTGTTTTTGTTAAATCCAATTTTAAAAAGTAAGGTTGCGGCTGACAAGGCATACCTTCAATTTCATTCTCCACATACACTCTGCTCTGATTTATGATGCCAATACTTCTGGCCACACATCACACCATCCTTTGTTCTCCTGGTTATTAGGTCTTTCGTTCAGAGGGCTGAATCAACTCTTCAGGCCAACATGGCTAGATTAGCAAATTAGAACCAAATATTAAGTGTGGCTCCATCTACGTTAAGGGCCTATTTGTCCATTCTAAGAAAGTGTTAGGCTTCACATCAGAAATGCATCAGATCCCCCTCAATTGTATCTCTATATACTTCTAATAAAAAAAAAATGCACCAGAGTGGGGCTGGAGCGGTGTCTCAATGGTTATGGTGCCTGCCTGGCATGCGCAAGGACGCAGGTATACAACAAAGTGTCAGAGCAACAAAACCCACATGAAAAACTAAAACTTTCTCTCTCATTATCTCTCTCTCTTTAAAAAAAAAAAGTGCACCAGGGTGGGGCTAGAGCAGTGGGTCAACAGTTAACCATGGTTGTCTGGCATGCTCAAGGACCTGGGTTCAAACCCAGCACCTCATACACAACGAAGTGTCGGAGCAACAAAAGCCACATGAAAAACTAAATAAAATTGATTCTCTCTCACTGTCCCTCTCTCTCTTAAAAAAGAAAAAAAGAAGAAATCCATTAGAACGTGAATGACAGCATGAATCATCTTCTTAGTTCAAAATGTGCAGTTGACTTCGTCACTGGCTACCTTGCTTCATGTTCTATGGACGAAACCACCAGACTGGTTTGGGTAAGGGCTTATTTTCTACATCTTGGAGATCTGAAGATCCGCACTGAACTTTGTGTTGGTACATCAAATAGCCCTTGCACACCCTTCCTGACTTGCTTTATTAGTGTTTACAAAGAATTCAGTTCTCTTGCTTACTAAGTAATAGAAGCTTACTATAAAAAGAAAAGTCCCTCATGCATGAAGGGGACAGGGCTCATCAAGTCAGAAGTGATGGCTTGACACTATCACTTCTACCCAAACATGCAGGGTGGAGTGAGTGTAGTGTCTGCCAGGATACAGATAAGGGAGTATGGGTGGCCTTCTTTCTCCTGTCTCTGAAGATGGCTCAAAACATGGACATCTGCTTTATGTAACCAATTTGAATAATCTTCTAATAACAGAAAACCAGATGAGTGGTTTAGGAAAGAGGGCTATTTAAGTAGGTACCCCAATGAAAACAACCTTAAAGATTTCTAGAACTGTCCATAAATTATTCATAGTGGTTGAATTGATAAAAAAAAACAAATCTCTTGCCTTAATAGAAATTTCTAGCAAGGGGTAAAAGTGAAAGGAGCTAAAGGAGTATGTTAGGTGTTCCCCCATGTCCCTTTAAAAGCAACAGATAAATCATGAAAGAGCATAATTTTTAAAAATG